>PVJA010034204.1:0-22727 GCA_004027025.1 Myocastor coypus | reverse complement strand
AAAAAAAAAAAAAAAAAAAAAAAAAAAAAAAAAAAAATTACATATAACCTGAACCATTTTTTTTTTTTTTATGCCAAGATGTTAGGGTGTGACTTAACAAGAAATTATAATAATATTTGATTGCTTATCACACAAGAAGTAGAAATGGAACCTTTTGTTGGCTATGGATGGCTTTGGAATATGGAGAAATTTCAACTGAAAACAACTATAAGTCAACACGCTTATTTGCGATATATTGTACTTAGCTCACACACAAGTGGTAGCTTCCCAGGTTCCTGAGATTGCTGACATTTCTGTAAATATTAGGCTTGGGGAATTCAAGTGCAAACAGAAAGTACATTTCAACTTCTGCCTACTTTTAGTAGACAGTAAAGCTTGCTTTATATTTCAGCCATCCTAAAACCAAAATTTAGGAGGCTGGCTGTTGAGCAAAGGTGAAATCCATGCCAGTAGCCCCAGTACACATGTTGAGGGGAGTCTCCTGTACCAGAGGTACCCTCGTCATGGTAAGTGGGGTGTCTGTGCCAGTTTCCTTCACTGGGCCTATGGGTCTGCCAGGCCTGGCCTCTGGCTGGCTTTCTACTTTATTTGAAGGATAATGCAGAATATTATATTATTAGGAAAGACAGATTTATCTTGGAGTCCCCACACACACCTGCTTCAGGAAATAGAAAGTATTTCTCTGTGAGCAGGGATAGGCTGTTCGAATTCTACTTTGTTATCATCCGTACTTCTCAGGCATTCTTCCTTAATATTAACATCTATTTATTGGTATAATTTAAACCAGAGAAAAGACATAGGAACCATTTATGAATATAATGAAAGACAGTAAGCCTACACAAACAGAAAAGATGCAGAACCAACTGTTTACAAAGTGGTCTTTTAAAACTTACAAAAATTATTAGCAAAACAGTTTATCTTTTCAAACAATTACATACAACTTTAGAATTGCATCACAAAACTTCAGAATGATAAGAACTAAAAAACAAAAAGAATCACTGGTTCTTGTTGGCTTATTTGCTGAGGCACTGCATACCTAGAATCTTCAGCTGAGCACTGGCGTGGATGGCTCCATATTTATTTTCAGCCAAACACTGATACATCCCAGAATCTGATTGGTTTACACTATGGATCATCAACATTCCATTGACCATATGAACTCTATTCTGTAATGGAACAAAGAAGAGATACAGAAAACAACATGTAAAGACCTTGTGTTTACTCCTAGGTCAAGGAAAAAGGACCTCTAGTCCTTTTATAATTAAACCATATTGATAATGTTGTAACACAAATTCACGGCTTACTATTTTGGCATGTATCTTACAAATTAAAACAATTTCTGGGCTAGTAAAAAACATAAAACCAATATTTTCTTCAGTCGTTTGTATGAGTTTTATCTTCATTTGTATTATGAATCTGAATGGCTTCTTTTGGTAGACTCAGTGCACTCGTAAAACACAATTATCAGATGGTGGTTTTTTTTTTTTTTTTTTTTTGTCTTTTTGAGGCAGGGTCTCGCTATGCAGTTCAGACTGGCCTTGAGCTCACTTTTGTAGCCCAGGCTGGTCTCGAACTCGCACCGATCCTCCTGTCTCAGCCTCCCGAGTGCTGGGATTACAGGCATGCGCCACCACGCCCGGCCAGATGGTGGTTTTATTTGCACTCTTTTTACAAAGAGAAGCTGGGGAGAGGATGAGAGGTGTGGACGCGCTACAGGGTCAAGGTGAGAACCACCAAGGTCCTAGTGGCAGTCCTTTTACTCTACTGATCTGGCCAGGAGTTTGTCTGTTAGTCTTACTTCCCAACACACTAGCACAAAGAAAATACTGCCTTATGAGTGGGTTGTGTATTAAATTATAAATTCAAAATTTATTGTTAGAAAAACTGAGTACAGATGACCAACAAGTAAAGTAAAAGGAGACTAAATGGAGGCCAAAGCTACATTTCTAAAACAAATGACCATGCCCCAAAGAAGTAAAAATGGGAATTAAGGACAAAGAAGCCATGCTCACCATCTTCAGCCACCAGAGAAAGACAAATGAAAGCAGATCCGGAACTCTGTTTCACTAGAGTTAGAATGGCTGCCATCGGGAACACACACACACACACACACACACACACACACACACACACACACACACCGCAACACAATAACAAGGATTTGGGGGAAAAAGAAGGCTTCTACACTGTTGGTGGGAACGTAACCTAAGGCAACCACTATGAAAATCAGTGTGGGGATTCCTAAAAAACTAAAAGCAGAAATAATTCTACTGCGGATTTCTGCGGGTGCATGAAAACAAGCAGTGAATTCCTTTTTTTTTTTTTTTTTTTTTTTTCATTTTTTCCTATTTTCTCTTCTTAAATTCTTATAACATCTTCCCTTCATTTTCCAATTTTGCTTACATATATTCAATAATTTAAACAGCAAAGTTGAGGACAACATTGCGGTATAACAAATACTGGCAAATTCATATTATTTTATTTAGTGAAATTCTGTTATCATTTTAAATTTATTAATTATTATTTTGTATTTTCTTCAAAAAATTTAAAAATTAAAAAAAGAAATTTCATTTGAGCCAGCTTTTCCTCTCCTGAGTATATTCACAGAAGAGTTAGTTCAGAATACTATAATGTCACATGCATACACATGCCTATAGCAAGTTAAAACCTAGAACAGCGGTTCTCAACCTGTGGGGTCACGACCCCGGCAGGGGTCGAAGACCAAACCACAGGGGTCACCTAAAGCCATTCTGAATCATAACTGTAGCAAAATTACAGTTTTGAAGTAGCCACCAAAGTTATTTTTTGGTTTGGGGTCACCGCAACATGAGGAACTGTATTGTGGGGTCATGACATTCATTAGAAAGGTTGAGAACCACTGCCCTAGAAATACCCAAGATTACCATCAACAAATGAATGGATAAAGAAACTGCTCCATATCGACCGTGGAATTTTATTAGACCATAAAGAAGAATGAGTTTATGTCAGATGCAGGAAAGTAGATGGACCCTGAGATCGTAACTTTAAGGAAAATAAGTCAGACAGAGAAAGTTAAGTACTGTATGGATTCTTTAATATGAGAAACACGAACTACAAATGAAGCGTAAAGAAAGAAGAGATGGTGGGGAGCAGAGAGGCAGATATTCTGGATTTGGGGAAAGGGTGAGCAGACAGAAGAACGGAGAGAGAGGATACAAAACTGCTGTCAATTCTGCAACATGAGGGTGAGTAGTGTGGGTCACACTCATACTTGTTAAACACCCAAGTTTCCTCCCTGGATCCCATCAAAACAACAAGCTGAGACCCAAAGAGATGTATACAGATGAGAGTCTCAGCCTGAGGCCTGGAGAATTTGCACTCAGAGTTTCAACCTAAGACACTGCTCCTCCACTGTGATCATAAATAGGGAATTAGTCCTGTTTGTTCTTCCACTTCCAAGGAAGAGACCTGCAAAAATTGCCATTGATCCGAAATTAAATAATATCAAATTAATTTTAAATGTAGTGCCTAGAAAGTTGCTGTAAAAAACAAAAATCGCACATTTGCTAAAAACCATTTCTGATGCCTGTCATTAGTAGGACAGCATGGAAAGAATAATCGCAGGACATGGGAGATGAAGACTCTCCTCTGGTCTTCTCTTACAAGACATGTGGCCCAGGGTAATTAATTACCTGTTCTTCAAGATTAAATTCATCATCCAAAAAGCAAAAGAAATAAGCTAGATAGTATCCAGTAGTCAGCTAGAAATGACAGTAAGTCCATGATGATCACCGATTCTTCCCTAAGAATTCAGAGTATTGAAAAAACTTGGATATGAAATATGTTACTCATTCATGTAATGAGGTGATTAAATGCTTTTGCTTCTCTATTTACTGTATTTCCGACTCTAAATGTACTAGTAGGCAGCAGTAGGAAGCCTATTCTGTCCTGTGTAGGATGGTGCTGAAATTACACAGGCACAGGTCAGCAGCTCCCAGCAGTACCTGCGGCAGGAGAGGCGCTCCATTCCTCAGCCAGCGGTACGTGGGTCTGGGCTTCCCGGTGGCTTTGCATTCCCATCGCAGAGGGCTCCCGCTGTCCAACTGCGTGTCGTTCAGTTTTTCTACCCAGTGTGGGTAGGCTGTGAGTATTCAAGCATGAAGGAAGGGTGATTTTATTTCTCAATTTATCAAGTTCGATACTCATATAGAAAAATTCATTGCACTGAAATAGTTTTACTTTTAAAATCGACATAACCATAGATGTTTGAAATAAGCGCATCACTGCATTATGCATGGAACTAGCTTTCCCATTGTCAAGGAAAAAAGAATCAGAACTATGGACATATTCTTATGACATTTTTATCATGTAGATGTGTGTGCGTGTATGTGCTCATGTGTAGAACACAATCAGTTTTGAAACTACTTTAAAGCAAGTGGCTTACTTTTTGTGAGGCCCTGGCACCCCACTCAGTGGGGACTCACTTAAGGGACAGAGACCTTGCAAAATATGAGGACGGCACAGGCAGAAGTGGCACTGAGATCCTGAGGAAGTGCCCTGCTCTTTCTTTTCCTTTCCAGCCCTTTCCTTCTTTCCTAATAGGATCTGAATGGTTTTGGAAAACTCATTTCTGATTGAAATTTTACTCAGTAAATAAATTTTCTTAATTTATTTCCCTATAGAAAAATAAATCAGTGTTCTTTTTTTAAAATAGTAACAGAAAAAAGTCTTTATCAAGAGACAGTGCTGTAATTTTATACACTGTGTGATGCCAGTTAAAATTTTTCCTCTGATGGCCAATTGATAAAGTAAATACAACTCATTGTTCACACCAAACAAATCAGGTATGGTGGTGCACGCCTGCAATCCCAGGATTTGAGAGGCTGAGGCAGCAGGATCGGAGCAACTTGGACACCAGCTGGGCTACAAAAGTGAGCTCAAAGCCAGCCTGAACTGCATAGCGAGACCCTATCTCAAAAAGACTAAGTCAATCAATCAAGCAATAAATCAATAAATAAAATCATCAAGCAATAGATATACAAAATTGAACTGAATTTATTATTTTTCTCTAGAAATCATTTAGGCCAAATGCTACTTAATATTAGTTCTACTGAAGACTTTGTCATTCATTCATTCATTCATTCATTCATTCAGTGTTCATTCACCTCCCACTGTGGGGCCATCGCCATTCTCACTGATGATTAAGGAGAGAGAGACAACCACTTCCTCTTCTTAAAGCACCTGACCTGGGCTAGACAGGCCTAAAATCACTGCCAAGGAAAGCACACTGTAAGGAAACTGTTACATCCAAAGCCCAAGACTATCTAGGAAGGAGCAGGAAAGCAAGAGGGAGACCTGCCATTCATTACGTTGCAGCAGTGGACGTCATGGGGTCCTTTGTCCAGCGACATGCTTACATTAATTCCTAAGACATTTATTCTGAACACAAACATCTTATGTTGCAAATCAAGAAACTGTGGCTTGAAGCCATTAGGGAAGTGTACAATGTTGCAAGGCAAGTTGTTTGTCTTTAGAAATATTTCTATTAGCTCACTGGTTATCTAGACAATATAATTTTGGCTCTAAGGAGCCCTATATTGGCATAACAAGTCATGAAATATTTTGATTCTAATTCAAAATCTCACCCTAATGAATTCAAAATATTAATTCTGACTGCTGTGGTTGGATTTCACTCCTTGTTATTGTCACATATATGTTAAAATTATGTAGAACATAAGATATGAGCAACAATAAACTCTGTTTGTGATGGAATTCTTGGAGTCCTAGCCAGCTTCCCTGCTACTCGTACTGTAAGGCTTGGGATTAGCACAGCTGTTGGCCACTTCTGACGTGCACACTGTACTTTAGCTAGGCTACTACTCTATGTAAGATGCTGTCTTTATTGTTACTTTGAATCCCACTCATAATTCAAGATTTATTATAAGTCAAAATATATTAGTGACAATACCTGAGGGGTCATCTGTATGTTCCCTGGACACCTACAATTCTTCCTCACCCTGGAAATCATCAGACAGGGAATTGCCAGTCCTATTCTGTTGCTTAAATTGTAACTGAGGTATTTTTGCTTACACATGCTAGCTAGATGGTGAAATCATCATATGTTCTGTTGACTGAAAACATATACTTGATTTAAATATGACATGGTCCCAAGCATAGAAAAAGATAAGATGGTGGCTGGCTGTATCTCATGATCATTCTCTGAATGTGCTGGAATTAATGCTGGCATATGAAGCTTTGTGGGAGGTAAAAGTTAAAAAGCCATCATAAAAGTCTACTGAAATCAAAAAATTAGAAAAGTCATAAAATATTAGAATTTTTCTCATATGGAAAATTTTTAAATTGCCAACTGTTTCCCAAAATACACTTTATGTTTCTTGAAAAAGTGTTAAAACTTGAGGTTGTGGTTTAAAAGTGAATCTGTCAGAGCAATCAGAGAAGTAATCCTGGACATTGCCCTGGCGTGGCTCCGGCTGTCCTTTCTCACTGAAACGTTCTGGTTGTGATCATAGGCACAGAGGTTGCACTGCTCATGCGTGCGGGAATTTGTCCTGATGTGTGCTTGCTGTCGGCTCACAATTTGTTTGCTGACATGTGTGGAAACGTTATTCAAATTCATGCTGTGAACAATCCTATAAGCAAGATTAGCCTGTGATGCAGTTCTCTAAATTAAGAAATAGTATCAATTTATCAATGCTTGACAGATTTTTTAAAAAGTGGTTTTAGAGCTTTCTGTTTCAAACTAGGTTTATGGAATTTTCAACTAGGTTTATGGGTTTTTTTGTGAAAACAAAATAGAAAATAGCAAAGAATAAGTAATCAGGAGAACAGATATAAAGTCTCTCTATAGCAAACAAAACAAAACAAAAACGATTGTCATTTGTTCTTTTTAACAGGGTCTCAGAATGTAGTTCAAGCTGGCCTTGGACTCACAATGTTGTCCAGGCTGGACTTGAACTTGTAGTGATCCTCCTGCCTCAGCCTACCCTGTGCTGAGTTTATAGGTCTGTACCACCACACCTGACTTGAAAATGACCACTCATCATGTATGTGTACATATGTACATGCATGTGTGCATATGGGACCTGTATTCCATGTGTGTGTTCACATCTGAATGAAACTAAGGAAAATGCAATTCTGAAATTCGGTCACATGGTGGTATCACTGGGCTGTCTCCCTAGGTGCCTTGCACGGTTCCATATAAGCTGCTTGCCAAGGCCATCCCAGAAAGATGCACAGCTGCACATAGACACGCATATGAGGACATGTGAATGCAGACTCAAGCACTCATACAGCACGCATATAGATTGTGTCAGAATTAAGCTCCACAGTAGGAAACATTAACGTTCTCTCTGGATAAATATTAAGGCTATTGTATTTATGAATGTCCTGCGTGGTATATCTGGAAATTTTGTGTTTAATAAAAGATCATCTAAAGTATTACACTATACTTCCCTTCTTATTCTCCCAGGTTGTTTAATGCTTAAACATTTTAATTGGAATACAGCATTTGAACTTATTTATGGCATAAACTGTTATTTGATGTGTGTATAAAATGTACAAAAATTTCCTCTTTATATTGCAAATTATTTCACAAACCATGAGGTCTATACCACATACAATTACAACAAAAAATATATATTATGTAGAAGCATTTTTTTTTCCAGTACTGAAGTTGAACTTAGGACCGTGCACTTGCCAGGCAGGCACTATGCCACTGAGCTATATCCCATATCCACTGTAGAAAGATATTGACAAAAGTTCAAAACTAAGCAATTAGACACTTGGTTATTGTCTCAGTTACTTTTCTCTCCTTGCTGGGACAAATACCCAACATCCAAAATGAAGGAAGGAAACATTGCTTAGCTCACAGTTAATGAAGATTTCAGCCCATACTTGGCTGGCTCCAAGGCAAAGCAGCACGTGGCAGAGAGCAGCCATTCTTGGCAGCAGCAAAGAGCAGAAAGCAAAGAGAGTGACAGCAGCTCGGGCAACTAGCCAGCCTCTCTCCCCTCCTTATATTCTAATCCAGCGTATCTGCCCATGGGCACTCACACCCATAATTGCAGCACTGGACCAAGAATTAATCGCAAATTCCAGAAGCCACCCCACGAGTACATGAGCCTGTGGGGTGCAACTAGACGCAAACCATAACAATTATAGAAGGAAAGAATGTGTTTTAGGCCATGCTATGACAGAGAGTATGGGCTTTGTAGCAAGATTCTTCAAAAAACAAAACTTTGGTAACAACCAGGTTAGGTACATGAAGAGCATAAGTTTCAGTTCCACAAACACATCCCTTACTTTTCTACTGTAAATTTTCACTTTAGCATAATAGTAGCCAGCTGTGAATCTCAATATTTTTGTTAAGGGATACAGGAAGCAACCTCTGTATTTACCAATTTGGTGTGATGAAAGGCAAGGCATAGGCACATTTAACAAAAATGTCAAGCCAGGATTTTCACTGACATATGCTCCATTTAGCAGGTTTGGCATATATTTACCTCAGTATAACAGAGGGTGGAGTGCAGTATACCCATACCAAACTAGTGTTTTTTGTTGTTGTTGTTTGTTTTTAACAAGTTTTCTTTGAATTTTACTGCTCGAAGTAGTTTAACTCAGAAAAATAGCACATTTAAAAAAAAGAAAAAAACAGATTTCTAAACTTCTACTGCTGATGTCAGCCTTGAACCATGATAGAGATATTGATAAGGAAAGGTCAACAAAATGGAAGCCTGATGTGGAAACTTCCTGAAAGACCAAAGGCACAGCAGATGCTGCTGGTAAGTTGGGTAGAGATGTGATCTCACTTGAAGCACAAAGCATTGGCCAGTGGTTGTGTTTGACTTGACCTTAATCAAGTATGGCACGAAGAGTTTCATACTCTACAAAGAAAATAAGGGCAAAATACCATAGGGAGGTTTTCCAAATGAGTCAGGACTGGATCTCATAAAAGAACATTTACAGCAGAGAAAAAATAAAATGCTTTCTGCACAGGGAACAGCGTGAGAAACTTGTGGACCACACTGGTGTACTGACAGCTTGCAGGCCTGGCAACCCAAAGATCTACAATGACAAAGCGAAAACAGTGTCAACTGTGCACTACAAGAAAGCACAGGAAAACAAAACCTATGTGGGAGCAGGGGCAGAAATACTTGTACATGGAACATGCAGTTTTCAGGTGCAAAAGCTGCCTTAGATGTGACAACTGAAGCAAAGATTACTGCTGTTTTGCAGTGCTATAGGTACTGTGATTGTTATTCACAGAGGTTTTTCATTATTCCTGATGTCATGACTTTTTCTTCAGTATTTAGTACAGGGTCTACTGGCATTCACTACATGGATCAGACTTGTAGTGATCCTCCTGTTTTCAGCCTCCCAAGTGCTGCATTATTGGCATGCATCATGGTTCCCAGTCTTAATCGCTGTCTCAGCATGCTCCCAGGGAGGGGCCAGCACAGCAGGTCCTGGACCAGACCCTAGCCATTGCGCTCTGCCAAAGTAGGTGCTTCAGTTAAGCTATCTGGCCAGCCCTTGATATTTTAGTTTATTGATGTCTTATTTCCCTAATTTGTGTGCGCATCATACAAAGTAGTAGGCAGAGAAGTGAAAAAAATCGCCTACTACCTAGCAAAGGAAGGTTAGGCACATGTGCTGTCACTGTGGGTGAGATATGTATATGGAACAGGCAGGGGCCACACGCAAAGATTGCCTTGGATGTGACGGCAGACACGAAGATTGTTTCTGTGGTAGACTTTCTTTCTGTTTTATTGTCATTCACATAAGCTTTAATTTCTGCTATAATCTTTTCGGGTTTATAAGAAGTGGATAGTTGATGTGAAAATGTTGGTCTTTATTCTAAATGTACAATACACATTAAGAATTTAATACTTTATTTTATTGATATTTTATGTTCTTGTTAACTACACATTATATAATATAATGATCTCTTCCTGAGAAGACAGCAAGACTGGTGAGATATCAAATATATCCTACAAAAAGGCCAGGATATAAAAACACATTGCTGTCAGCATAAGGAATATGTGTGCGTGGGACATTCTATTGTCGTGTGTGCAGACTGCCTTAGTTGTAATAGTTAAAGGTCAGTAGTTGAAGATTACTGTTTTGTACAGTGCTCTTGATATTTTCATTGTAGCTCATTAAGAATGTATTTTTTTGGAGACCTTGTCCACTACAAACCAGGGATTGTTGAAAACTTGATGCTTCTTTAGAAACACTCAGCAAATATTAAAATGTAATACTTTATTTTTATGATACTTTTTTTCTGCTATGCACTCATGGTTTCATGTGATAAAACTCATAAAATGTAAGTTAATAATTCATCAATAGAAATGCTCTAGAGAATAAACATGGGTTTGACATACTCCTGTAAATGAGACTTCATGACCAAAAAATACGTTGTGCTCTGCTGAAAGCTTTCCTTGCCCAAAGAGTGCAGGTTTTCAGGTTGCTGAAGGGCAACAGCTTTAGCTTCTGAATAGTAATGTGGGGTTAACAGATACCAGGATGTGGTTTGCATGGTGGTGAGTATTTGACCTATCTGGAAAAACGAGATCCTGGGTGGGCCCTGCTAAAGCATGCTTTCCTTTTAGCTGTCTTTTGCAAGCTTCCTCCTACAGGAAGGGTGTGGAAAGCTAGGGAGACATATGGCCTTTCACAGTCAGAAGCAGTTGCAGTCCTGCCAGATGTGCTGTGCATCGGCAGCTACTTAGGTAATGCCTTAGTGCTTTGGCTCTGTCTCTGGGTTACATTTGCTTGACATACAAAGCAGATGTGCAGAAAGGAACTTTTGCCTATTATCTCTTGTCATTAGGAATTCTGTAACTCTACTGATAAATGCTGACTGTTATTGGCCTCCTTCACAGTTCTGTTACTCCTGGAATACTAAGCAGTCAACATATTTTGTCTAATAGACCACTTTTAATATTATGACTATCCACTGTGGGCCAGTGAGAAGCGATGTACAACAGTACAAAGATTATACAGCTGGGGGAGAACGGAGGTTTGAATCCCAGTGCTACACTGCTCTTGCTGTTATATGTTCTGAGAATGACTTGCTTAATTTTAACGAGTCTCCTCTGAAAGCTATAGATGGTAATTTCTATTTCAGTGGGCTACTATGACGATTGGACATAAGAAATATTGGTTGCTTCTCATCTCTCCTCTACTGATATTGTATACCAGTTTGCTTTTTCCCAAATGTGAACACACACGAAGCACCATGTTCATAACAATCAGAAATGGCTTCCAGCTAAGAAATCTTTTCTCCAAATGAACAGAATTGAAATTTTCCTTATATAGGAAATTAATAAGGATGTTATAATTTTATATTATTCCCACAACAAACGTGTCATGTGTTTTCATAGGTGAAGTATCTTTTAAAAACATATCTAGTTCAGTGGCTGGAGCACATGCTTAGCATGTCCAAGGGGCCTCTTCACAGCAACCCCCCAACAAAAGCAGAAAGGAAGTTCTCTAGCTCATTCTGAAAAACATGACTTTGAAGAAAAGAGAAAGCGTGAGAAGTAAGGGCAAGAAGTTGAGTGCGATGGTTTTCAGTAATGTTAGTAAACCATGATACAGGCATTGCCTACCACAGCCCATGATTTAACTTTGGTCAGGCCCATCTCAAAGGGAGCATCTTGCAGCCGAAGCTGAGGTGTCACTTGAGTTCTGGTGTCTCACCAGTTCTAAGTTGGATTCTGCTTCTACTGCTTGTGCTTATCACTAGGACATTTGTATTATTGCTAAGATACTGGAGATCCAACTCTGAGCCTTGTTCTTGCCCAAAGAAATACATCTCCAGCTTCTAATAAGACCTCGCACCTTGAATTCTCTGAGTCATAATTTCCTCATCTGTTAAAGAAGAAGAATGCTAATAACAAGGGCTACTCTGGTTATATTTACAAAGCATTAGTAGTACACAGTGTCTGTTTTGGTGCCTGTGCCATAACGCTCTTTGCAACTATTAGTTCATGGGGACTTTGGTCTCCTTCGACTTCCGCCTGTGTGTTATGCCAGATCACGTAGCATGATGTGCACGTCTAAGCAATAGCCTTCGCAGTGGTACAGAATCCTAATAGATTATCTGCTTTCCTATCCTTTCATTTATCCTTTGTTCACCTTTTCCTTCCCTCTCCATCCTTTCCATCTACTTCTTTCATTTGTGGTTCTTGTATCATGTTCTTTCTTTTTAATTGAGAGCTTTAAGTCACTGGGCTCAAATTTAAACAATGAAAAAAGATTAATATTCTCTATGATGGTTAAAGCCAAGTGTCTTGGATTTATTATGACAGTCTATCAAGAATAAAAATAACCAAAAAGTTACTATGAATTACATGAATAAAATTATATTCATTATAATAACTATAGTTTATCCTATAGTTTAAATACTTTTTGAATGTTTACATTTCTATTTTTATATTATTTTAAAAACTTGTTTGTGTTGTATTACATATACTTTTTATTAATTTTAATTTATTGAACTCTTTATGTTGTCTACTCCATTTTAAGAGATTTACAGTACCACCACCGAGTCACACAGATGATATAGCAGAAACTTGCATCTACCATTCCACTTGTCACTTTTGATGTAACAAAGGTTTCCTTAAAACACTGACTTAGCTTTTGAGTGTAAGTGACAAGCATGTAAAGAATTTTTGTAGTTACACTTTTGAGAAGAAAGCCAGTTACAGGAAAAAATCTGTGTTTTCAACACTCTATGAATACTGAATGTTTAGATAGAAAGGGGCAGCCTCCACTTTTCCTGACAGGAAGAGTTCAAAACACAGAACTTGCCACAGTAATCCATTCTGCTGAGAGATGAGTTTAAACCTGAATTGTGCAGACAGACAGAGAGGCACTCTAGCACCCGCACTGCTGTGCTTAGCAGGTGTCCACTTCAGTTTCACGCGCTAGTGCCTTGGCTGCTAGCCTTTGCCAGGTGGGTCCTCGTGGAATGACACTACATCGTTGGAGGCGAGGTGAGCCTTGAAAGGGGTGTCAGCATGGCAGTCCTTCCTGTGTGCTCTGTGCTATCGCTCAGACACCACAAGGTGAAGGTCTTTCCCTTCTGTGCACTTCTGTTATGATATACTTCCTTGCCATAGGCCCAAGACAAAAGGATCCAGTGACCATGGAGCAAAGTGTCTGAAACTGAGACAGTAGGAACATTTTCTCCTTTTAAATTTAATATCTCATTGATTTTTGTCCCAGCAGCAAAAATACGACTAATGCAGATTCTCACTGCCAGTCAGGTGGAAATAATGGATAAGATCTCTCTATGGTTACAGTTTAATGGCGACCAAGACCTTTGTGTCCAACACAATTAGAAATATAAAAGTTGGCCAGGTCAAGGCCCATCCCTAAATATTCTAGGGTAGTGTTGGTGGACCTGTCACATACACTGCAAAATGGCACCCAGAACTCTCTCTATGGGCACACCAGCCTAGTTTCCCCAGTCTCAGCGGCAGCACTTTGTGATAAAGAAGCGGGTCTGAGGCCGTGGGCTGGGTGCTGTTTCTAAATGTTTGCCATTGTCCTTAGGGCAGCAGACATAAACTGGGATCGTCAAGGGAAGCTCCAAACGCACGGCCACCTGATAGAGCTCAGACAGAAGTCACCCCAATCACAGCGAGAGTGCGACGTCACAGGCCTCCCATCTGGCTATAGGCTGTTGACTTTTTCTTCTTAGATAACAGTCTAGACTATTTTGCTACACAGGGCGGTATAAGCCCAGACCTGTGTTTCTTTACCAGGCTGCTCTACACTTACCCGAGACAAGGCAAGCGTACACGTTGTTTCTCAAGGGCACCCCAGAGGCACACCGGGGGAATGCGTATCACTAATGTTGCATCAAGGCAATGTTTCAAACCTGTAGAATTAATCATTACTGACTATGAATTAAGGACCTGCAGTAGGAAGAGAAGCAGGGAGCGGAGCTGTGTAAGATTCTGCATCTCAGCTACTTATATCAATGTGGGCCATCCTCAAAACAATGCTTGAGAATGTCCCTTAATTGTTTTAGGAGAAATAAGTATTTGTTAATGTCTGTGTGAGTGTGTGTGTGTATGTGTATATGTGTGTGTGTGTGTGTGTGTGTGTGTTTATGGGCTCGAGTAGAAAGTCGTGGTTAAACACTTGTTTTTTATTATCTCCATTTTTTTTAAAAAGAGGTTATAATATTTCACTCTGTTGCTTTGAGGATAAATTGACAGTGTTCTCAAAGATTAAGCATTTTTTTCATTGGGGTATACAAACATGTTTCATCTGTGGTTACAGAATTGTCCTAATGAACTGTTTTAAAGACTCATGGACAGTGATAAACAGTGTGGATCTAATCAAAGATTATGAATTTCATACATTTCATCTACATAAATGATCCATGGCTCAAAAGCTGGTAGTTAAGTCCTGCAAATTATTAACAGGCGCTATGTCTTTTTCTTTGGAACATTTCCAGGAGTTCAGGCACCAGGCATGTGCAGGGCTTTCCTGAAGTACTCTGACAGAACACCAAAGACCAAAAGAGCCTCTATCGAGTGGCACCTGCCTTGCCCTAAGATGTGGCTCTGTTCCACCTCATCCAATTGGATGACGAGTTCCTTTAAAGAGCTACTGCTAGCATGTATAGCGGGAGGAAGCAAATAGTAAAAGAACTTGGATGAAAGAAATGCACACGAAGTAGTCAGTGTGGTTGCTGAGCTCAGTTTCTAAAGAAGTTGTCATAGAAACAAACAGGTGGGATTTGGATATTAGTTATGTATGAACATATTCTTAGGAGGCTCTGTGAATAACATTTTCCCTGTTAGCAGAACTGGTCCTGAAATCTAGTGACAGATATAGTTTCTCAGATACTTGGATAAGAAAGCATCTGTATTTGATTATATCAGTGCCCTGGGCTATTATGTTCCACTATTTTTAGTGCCCTCAAGTGGAAAATGAGAATATTGTCACTTATGTATTGTGTGCGTTATACAACTAAATGTGAAAGCTGATAGGATTTGTAATCCTTAGAGGCAAAGATGAGATTGTAAAACTTTGGAACCAGACAATCTGGTTTCTTACACATCACCCGATTGGCTCTTTGATAGTTTGGGGTTATATAAATACCTGTGGTCTGCAGAGGCCATCTGTCATATGGATACATTAATTTAGGTCAGAAGTCAGCAAACTTGTTCTGCAAAGTACCTGATAGCAATACTTCAGGCTTTGCAAATCAGGTGGTTTCTGGCTTTATGTAATTTTTCCATAGATAAGCAAAAGCTGACATAGGCCATATGTAAATGCAATGGGTATGATTGTGTTTCAGTAAAACTTTATTTATTCAAAAGAAGCAGCTGGGGGCTGGAAAGATAATTCAGTGGACTAAAGTGCCTGCTTAGGCAAGTTTAGGCAAGCCCAGGGACCCTGGTTCGATCCTAGGCACTACATGTGGTGCCAGATCCATCCTCAGGGTAGGCCAAGCCAGTGACAGAGTCCAGCCTAGTGGCCTATGCCTGTAATCCCAGCACTGGGAAGGCTGAAAACAGGAGAATCACTATAACTCTGAGCTGTGTAGAGAGACCCTGTAGCAACCAAATACATTAAAGAAGCCGAAAAAAATGCATAGTATTCAGTTTATGGGTAACAGATTTTAACTACTGATTCAAGCCAAGCTCTAGATAATTTAATAAAATCTATAGAATTTTTAACTCATCCGGAAAACATCTTTTAGAGATCATAAACTGTGTATGATATTCAAAGACACTGTTAATTCCTCATGCAATTTTAATTTGAAACATTTTTGTTAGCAAAATCATTTTACATGAGGTGCTGTCATGAAAAAGAGCATAATAAACTAACTACTTGGTTTCCATGTACCAAACACAGAATAGTCACTCACATATGCAGTTTTGGCCTGATCTGGGGAGTTGGGCAACACACACTGCAGTAAGTGGAAACACTTACTGTATATCTGTAGTTGTCCACGGAAGGAGTTTTTTCCACGTGAGTTCTCAGCTCTGCATTCGTATATGCCTGCATCGTCCAGCTGCACATTTGGTATTTCCAGCACTGCCTGAGATTTCCGTAGCCGTGACTTACTAGGAATATAGCCGCTAACCTTCATCCATGTGATGGTTGGAACAGGACTGCAACAGAGAGCAAAAGCACTGTTAACACCTTTTCCACCATGAGGAACACAGATCCTATTTGCTAGTAATTTAAGTGCCTAATAAGCTGAGTACAGTAAAACGTATTCACAATTAAGGGCCATGTGTCAGTTGACATATTTCACTTTCTATGTGGTCTGTCTGATAAATTGAGCATACAGGTGCACTTTCCTTTGCTTTTCTATTTCAGTAAAGCCATTCAGAGACATTCATGTTTAAGTACATTGTACTTTACATTTTAACTGTTACAGTTTTTAAATGACAAAGGAAATTTGGAAAATTACTAACAAATGTTTAATATAAAAACTCAAACAAAAGTTATGAGTTAAACAAGTTAAGTGCTTTCTCTACCTGGCACAAATACAATTTGTGTTTTCCTGCAACCACAAATAGATATATTCACATGTATTATGTCATTCTTGTCTTTAAAAAATGAAATACACTTGTTATTATTAAAATACCATGGTCAATAAATACTATGCTGATTATTTGCTACTTATTACATTGTGTGGATGTAACAGAACTTAACTGACTGTCCCTTAGAATGAGGCACTTAACAGGGCACCAGTTTTGCTTTATTATTTTATTTTTGTCACTGAGTACACAATGCCATTACGAAGAATCTTGCACATGTATCACGCACTACTACTTTATTTTCACCAGGAAACCTTTTATATAAAACTCCAATTAGTAGATCATAGGACATGGACATTTTTCATTTTAATAAGTATTGCCAGACTGTTTTCAATAATACAGCAGCAGTCCTTACATCTATCAGCAATATGATACTTTTTTCACCATATCTTTGCCAGAATGTTATGTGAGCAATCTCTTTAATTATTGTCAGTATTGAAAAGTAGAAAATCAAATTAGGTTGCTTCTTTAATTATTTCCCTGATCTTTCAAACAGTGAAATATGTCTTCATTGTATTGGCTATTTGCCTCTACATTTATATGAAGCATTGACTCCTTTAATTTTTCTTATTTTCTTTTACTTTTAATTGTTTGTGTATGTTATTTAAACTATCATGCTTTTTGTGTATTAAAGCCATTAAGACTTTATTTTTCACAAATATTATTCCTCGTTGTACTATTAACTTATTATGGCATCTATGATACAATTCTATCACCATTTTTAGGACAAAAAAACCTTACCTGTAGCCCTAAGTTAATATCAATATTTTCTACAGAATGTCTACAACTGTTTATCAGAGGATTTAATGTTTAAGCTCTTTAATCTATTTAGATGATCGTTTTAAAGTAAAATAGGGAATGAAAGAAATTATTTCATCATATGAAATACATGAAACTCCTTGCACACTGTATATGCTGTGGCTTTTGTCTTCTATATAGCTCTGACATCGTTGGGGCCATTTCAGTCTTCCAGTTCTGTTTTACTGATGTACTTAATACCATTTATATTTGATAGACTTAATGGGCTGAGCCCAGTCTCTTTTCCAGCTTGATTCCTCCCCACTCCTGTCCCTACCTTCTGAGCCAGAAACACATCTCTCTGTGTTTTCAATCATATCTGTTAAAATTCTACTAATCCTTGGAGACCTGTCCTAAATGCTTCCTGTTCAGCAGAACTCCTGGCGGAGTTATTCATAGACAGCCGAGGTCTTTTTTTTTTTCTTTTAGATAACAAAGTGCTTTATTATATTTTGTTCATATCTCTTCTAACATTTTACTATAAGATAAATGCTATGTGTAGGACATTTTCTAAAATATCATGGAAAGCATATTACTTTTATAGGGAAACTATGCATTAATATACACAATGCTTTGACAAGTTACATTTCTGATGTATTTTCTTAGGAATTAGGTATGATATGGCTGAATTAAAGAGCTTCTGATTTTGCCTGCTTGTTTAGGTTCACACACAAGTCCCAAATTTTCTGTACGAGGAGATTATGGGGTCACAGAGGAGAGGGATCAACAATGTATAGTGTGCCTAAGGAAAGTCACCTAGAAAGAAAACATTCTCTCAGGCTTTCACAGAGAGCAAACTGGTCCAGCAATGGCCGTGACTCATCCAGATGGCTGACACTGATAAAAGTTCTACAAAACACTGTAAATGGTTTCGGGGTAAATCCTGAGGGGATTTGACTGACCTTGTCAGATAGAAAAGTTACATGTTTTGTTATGTGGGTCTTACTTTAAGTTGAACTTCACCACCCAACAGAAAAGTTTAACCACTAGGCATAAAAAGTAAAGTAAAGCCAGGTTAGTATGCTGAGCTGTAAAATGCTCAAGTCAGCAGCTTCCAACATTGTCAGTTCTGCTGATAAACCACTACTATTATGGACTATTAGACTATGCATACAACTACTTTCTCTTAGCTCAATGAGAAGAAATATTTGTACCCAATTGTGTTTAGAAAAGTTATCATGTCTGCATTTTGTACTATGAACAACTACTATGAAGACAACAATATGCATTGTATTAACTATTGTGGCTGTCCCACTAATGTGTTTTGAAACTGTGTCATTATTATTTCTTATTAAAAGTAATAAAATTACTTTTATTTATTTATTTATTTATTTATTTATTTATTTAGTCTTTTTGAGACAGGGTCTTGTTATGCAGTTCAGGCTGGCCTTGAGCTCACTTTTGTAGCCCAGGCTGGTCTCGAACTTGCACCGATCCTCCTGCCTCAGCCTCCCGAGTGCTGGGATTACAGGCGTGCGCCACCACGCCCGGCCAAAAGTAATAACATTACTTTTAAAAAGATGAACTTTGCCTGAAAAACTGACACACTGACATAGTGTGACATTTAACTGTATATTAGAATGTATTTGTGAATTTCATTTAACATTTTTCCTGCTTTTTTCAAAGGTGATGTTGTAGATAATAACTGTTTTTGTACATACTACATATTCTTATTAGTTTGTATTTGATTATGTATACTAACCTTGATGCAAGCTATATCATAGTTTATATAATTGCCTAGCAAATGTACCAAATTTTTTCTATTGCCTATATTTTGCTTTTAATTTTTTATTTTCTGTAAAAAATGTGAAACAAAAAATGTCACAAATCTATAGAAGAGTAACAATAGTTAATATGTTACACATTGCTATCTTCCAAGTGGTTAGAGTATCAGATCTAGGCCCATCCAATTATGGAGAATGGGTCAGATGAGTTTTTATCAATCACTTACATACAAATATACATGACATAGAGCCCAATAAATGTTAACAAGAATGATTTTCAGATTACCTTTGTCAGAGGTTTCTCACTTTTATTGACTTTTAAATAAATGTTTTCGGTTTAACTACCTTTTGTCTTTCAATTAATGATCTCTTTCTAGTTAGTAAATTGTTCTTTTCTGAATACTATATTTAATTATAGCCTAACATTTCTTGCCAGATGATCCATATACTCGTTGTGGTTGATAATAAAATCATCTAAGTTTGCCACTTCCTCTAATAATGGGGCTTAGTGACCCACATGCTTTGATATCTCCTTTTTAGTATCTACCTTTGCAGAACTTGTAGAACAAATCTTTCTAGCAGAGCATAAGGTCAATTCTTGTATAAGGTTTATATTTAATTAGAGAAAGGAATATTTCCATTAAAATGGAAAAATTAGCTTTTGCTTCTTATTAATGGTGTCACACAAATGTTACTTTAGCATTTTTCATCATTTACAAACTATTTTATTTTCTGTACTGTCCAAGGTCTGTCAGTGCACTAAGATGGAATAAAAAGCCCAAAGCTGGAATTTGGAATTGAATGTCAGCATGACTGGCTCTGGCATTATCCTAAACACTGGAAAGGCACAATCTGAGTGTGAAAGTTGTTCCTGGTCCCATCCCCTCTAGCGCGGAGATCTTCTCTCTGTCCTGGGTGGACAAGACACTCCCTTCTGCCCTGGGGTCTCTGCTCTGGACACATTTTCCTGTCAGCTGAACCCCCTCCCAACCTGAGCTTATTTAAGCTTCGCATCCCTTCTGCAGCAGTGGCAGGGCTGGCTGAGTCACTGCAGCAAGTGTGAAGCCTTTGGGCCTGAAGGGGAAGAGGACCCTAGCGCTTGCCTGGCCATGCACTGTGCCACAGAAAGCCACTCTACACGCCCTTTCAGTCTTATCCCTCTTCATCTGTGAGACAAAGAAATGTTTTAATTGCCCTCTATTCCCATCATAAGTTATAGCTTGCTAGATTTCGAAGTGTTTCATTTTGTATTTTAATTAATTCTCTCTGTGGAAACAAGTGCTAATATAATATTGGAGTTTTAATTATCTTTATAAAAATAAAATTATATTTTTGAGCATAATGCTATTTTACTTTGTATTTAGAGGAAGCCATTAAACTTATGCATTGTATGTTTACTTCTTTAGTTAGTTTTTTTTGGTACATCACTTTGTTTCCTTTGTTTCTAATCTATGGCAAATGATTTAGCTTTAAGGTTTTACCTCAACATTAGATTTGCAAATCTTTGTGAATACAGTAGTAGCATTTGACTTTTTAATTTTGTTGTTCCAATTGATTCAATTGTTCTCATTAGGTCTTAGAAATGCCAAATATACACTAATATATAATTTCCTATTGAATACTATTAGCAATCAACCTTGGAATTTTACAATTGATGGAACAGAAACTAGCAAAGGAAGATAGGACAACAAAACAACTACAGATGAAAATAGGAATTTACAAAGTCGTAAAATAATGCTGTTAAAATAAAACTTAACATGTAGATTAAGCATCAAATTCCACACAGCTGAAGAAAGTATTTTTTTTCTCTCTGTCTTTCTTTCTTTCTTTCTTTTTTGTATTTTAGGGAAGGATCTAGAGGGTTTACAGGGTCTCACTACTAGATCAGACTCATAATGATGCACCTGTTTACAGCCTCGCAAGAGCTGGGAATACAATCACAGGAAGTCTCAATTGCTGTCTCAAGAGTGCCTCAGGCACGGGGCTGGCATAGTAGGCCCCAGGATCAAACCCCCAGCCTCTGTACCTGCTTGCAGGTGCTTTAATCCACTGAGCTATTTGGCCAGCCCCTTGAAGAGAATATTTCTGAAAGTACTTGAAAAATTTTACTTTCTTATGCAGAAAGAGACACTGCAAGAAAAAGTACCTGAAATAATTACTGCTATCTGTGGATAGATATACACAAGCAGAGGGTATAAAGTAAGTTCAGTCAAGTTTAAGAGAAGGAGACAGAGATTAGAGGAAAGGAGTGACCATCTAAAGACAAAGAGTATATAATATCTGCAGAGAAATATAATAGATTTTTCTAATGTGATAAATTACATGAACCTATAAACCCAAGAATCATGATACATACAAGCCATCTCTTAAAGACCACAGAACACATACATTAAAAACAACCAGAGAGGAAGCTCAGGCCATCCCTAACACAATGACTAGAAAGTTCGCTACCTTTCCTATGGCCGTCATGGAAGGTGGTGATACTGGGATAATTGTATGCTGGATGTGCTTGGAGAGGAGCAAGTTATAAGCCTCAAATTTTGTGTCTTCTTGATTTTCATGAAGGATCAAAAACAAAATACAGAAAACAGATCTGCACTACACAAACTGAATACACGCACGAGCGGCAAGCTATCGGTGAGATATACATGCACTGCGGTGAGCAGGATGGTGACTCCAGGAAGAGAGGCAAGCATACACAGGAACGGGAGAAAACGCTGTGTGACAATACAACAGTAACTGCAATAATGTAGGTGTGTGATAGTGACAATGCTAGAATATTGATGGCAGTGGCCTATTAATCTGACTGTTAATTTGTATATATGCTAATTAGCTTTATAAGAACTTAGAAGACAAAACTTCTTAAGCTGTCAAAGTAAAAGAGGGTTGGAGGGAAGGGTAAGAATAATTGAAATGTAGGCACCTGCCGCGCAAGTGAAAGGTCCTGGATTTCATCCCTGATGCCAAATGAATGCATAATAATAATAATACTTGAGATGTGATGTGTACATGTGCCAATTCCCTATAATGAGTGCACTCACCATGTATTGCAACCACAAATTAATAAACATGTTTTAAAAGTAATAGAAACAAAAAAATAAAACAGCATGTGATTCAAAGGAAGGATGCATTAGAGAGTATTGCAGAAATACAAAACAAGCTTGCTTTTTATTTTATTATACTTTGTATTTCTCTTTTGTCCCACAAATAAAATAAATATGTTGGAAGGCTTATAAAATATTGGGGAATAGGGCCAGGTGTGGTGGCACACACCTGTAATCCCAGCACTTGGGAGGCTGAGACAGGAGGATTGATGCGAGTTTGAGACCAGCTTGGGCTACAAAAGTGAGCTCAAGGCCAGCCTCAACTGCATAGTGAGACCCTGTCTCAAAAAGACAAAAGAAAAAAAAATTGAGAAATAGTGTGTATGACACAAACTGTGCAGAGGTAGGATGTATAAGTATAATGTCAGATCTCTGGTGAGTTCTTTTTAATTTTACCAGTTTTATTTTCAAAGCTGCTTCCATTCCTTTCTTGGGTTAATTTTTTCCTTTAGATGACTTCATGAGGTTTTTTTTTTTTTTTTTTTTTTTTTTTTTTTTTTTTTTTTTTTTTTTTTTTTTTT
>PVJA010034203.1:0-22728 GCA_004027025.1 Myocastor coypus | reverse complement strand
GAAAAAAAAAAGTAATGTGGATTTAGAAAGGTTAATGTTTAATTGTTTGATCAATCTTATATACCTATATGTATTAATCTAAACTGATCTGATGATGAAAATATGTAATATAACCATTGTTAAATTTAAAAAATAAAAAAAATTGAAAAAAGAAAGAAAAAAATGAAATAATAAATAAAAATTCTTTAAAAAAATGAAAATATAGAGTATTACTCAAGATTAAGATAGAGTATTTACAATGTTGTATTAAATATTTTGGCTCCCCCCCCACCAATGAACTAAAAACTTGTGAATAAAATTGGATATCACAAACTACTACTGCTACTGACACGTTTGCTGGTTATTTCATTTTTACCATAATGCAAAAATAAACAATATTTTTTGAAAATAAAATACAATTAATTTCACCATACCGAGATATTTATAGGTCTTTCACTACGCGACCATAGACATTCCACATGCAGCCTAGTCTCCCAATAGAAGGGAAGTTTACCCTGTGATAAAGGGAAACATTTGTAATCCACTGACTCTTATTGTATCCCAACAACAAAGGGGTAACACCAACCTCATTCCACATTATGTGTTATGTTATGTTATGTTATGTTATGTTATGTTATGTTATGTTATGTTATGTTGTGTTGTGTTGTGTTGTGTTGTGCTGTGCTGTGCTGTGCTGTGCTGTGCTGTGCTATGCTATGCTATGCTATGCTATGCTATGCTATGCTATGCTATGCTATGCTATGTTATAATATATTACTTGCTGGTGTGTGAGCTTAGTTGTCTGACCAGCAATTAGAATGGCAAAAGGGTTCTACTACATGTGAGACAATTGTTACTCTAAGTCATTTAATAGTGTGAAGAATAGAAAATTTCTACAACCACAATAAGTTTAAAAGAAGTTATTCGGGGCCATTGGTATAAAACTGTGATATCTTAGTAGTCAAGCCAACTGTCCTGGAAGCCATCTTAAAGATTATTTTAAAAAGCAGTTGAATTGATTTATAAACTTTTGGATAATTACCAAATATTCCAAATACAAAAATGTCTCAGGACATAATGTAGAAATTCCTAATGCCAGAATTACATCACAATCTTAGAGGATCTTGAGAATATCATTTGTGAATATAAATTTGTAGTAAAAATGTACATGTATATCTTAAAGATTGGATTCAATGTGATTTGGGTTGGAGAGTTCCCCCACTTACTTTTTCTCTAGTTTACACTTGGTCTGTCTCCATGTCATTACAGAGATTGCTATAAGGGGCAGATGAAATAATGTGTTGTACACACTGTAAAGTGATGTAGAAACTCCTCACAGAAGTTGCATATATAACAATGGCTTACAGCAGATGATTAGAAGATGATTGGGGAATTTCAAATAATAAGCAATTAAATTGAATCCTAAAATCTAGCTATCCTTAATATATATTAGAACATTACTATGGGGCTGCATGCAGAACAATTGGTCTTACCTTCTGTGCAAAATCTTCCTGGTCTTAGCTCAGTGCTATTACTGAAGTGAGGCTGTCACCCTCTCCTCAACTGCCTTTTTATTCCCTCATTTTGTTTATTAAAGATTCTTATTCTTTTGTTGATGTATAATATTTACATATATTTATGATAGTGTGATGTTTTGATTCATGTATTCATTGGATAGTGTTTAACTCAGTAATTAGCATATCCATCATAAACTGTTATATTTTCTTTAGAGTGAGTACAAATCTTCTCCTAACTCTTTTGCAATGTGCTATGCATTATCATTAATTAAATGTCTCCTACTGTGCCATAGTACACCAGAATTTATTCTATCTATGTCTTTGTATCTCTTACCCAGCCACTCTTCATCACCCCTTCCCCTTACTCTCTCCAGTCTGCAGTAACCACTGTTTTACATTCAACATAGAAGGTTAACTCTTTTAGATTCCACGTGTGAATGATGCTGTGTGGTTTACTTTCTCACTTTTAGTCTTACCGTCTTATTCCAACATCCAGCTTTAGAGTTCATTGCATTTAAGAAGCCTTAATTAACTGTTATATTTTTTGTCAAGTTTCAATTTTTTATTGTTTAAATTTAACAATGGTTATATTACATATTTTCATCATCAGATCTGATTAATACATATAGGTATATAAGACTAATCAAACAATTAAACATTAACCCTTCTAAATCAACGTTGCTTTCTTTTTTCTTTTCCCCTTTCTTCTCTTTGAAAGTTGACATATTGCATATTGTCCTCACAATCGTTCTACAGAGTACAGTGTGTGGGCATGACCCACCTCCCTATTGATGTTGCTTAGAAAAAAAAAGGAAAATAATATACTTCTCTTTGGACTAAGAGGAAACAGATACATACACAGTCAAATGTTCTGCAATTGCAGTGGGCCACCAGTGAAGCTTATAATGTTGGAGGCTATTGAATCTAAGCCTCCTAAAGCTCATCTCACCAATCTAGCTCTGCGTTTCATGCATTGTAATAAGCTTTTTTTTTTTTTTTTTTCTTGCTGGGTGTAACTGTTATCTTTTTATTTCAAACTGGGAATCAAATTTAGGACCTCATGCTTCCCAGTCAGGTTCTGTGCTACTGAGCTATAGCCTGGCTGAACTATCCAGATGACTTGTCTTCTTCATTCACATTTGACCATGTGCATACTTAAGATACTTATTATTATATAGGTCTTTCCTATGTACTTCTTTCGTCTTCCTGTAATATAATACAGAAGGCATGAGAGGTTGGGGATTCTTACTACCTCAGCATGGCACCTAGCTTAAAGCAAATAATGGATTGTTACAAACTGAAAGAAGTCATACTATAGGACTGCTTAAGCTCACCTCTTTCAATGGAGAAGAAAATTTTTGAAACATCATAAGATCTGGGCAGTATACGATGCCTGTGAAGCCATAAAAAGTTGTATGTATATACTGACAAGTAGTACATCATAGGGAGACTGAGGAAAAAATATATTATAAATGTTTGTTCATGAGATGGTAACCTTCCCTTTCCAGTTCTATCATTGTATACAATGGTTTCTCCATCACTCAATACCATACAATATAATGTTCAACTTTTCACATTTAAACACAAAGGAAGAAATAAAAAAAAAAACTCATTGAAAGTTACTATCATGTATTTGTTTTTTTACTCCCCTTCATTCTTTAAATTTTATTACTACTCTAACTGCTGAGGTGTAATGTCATGCTCTTGAACTTTCCCTGACATTGTACACAGCCTGCAGAACAGTCCCATGTGGAAGGTCCTCCCTGAAGTCTCCAGTTCTGTACATGGTCTGTCCATCTCATTATAAAAATAGCATCACATCTGTTCACGTTTTCATTTAAGTATATCATTACCGATATATCCCACTTTGCAGCAAAATATTTAAAAGGCATTTCAAAAGTAAGGTGTGAATCAGTGGAGCAGCAAAACAACTTTGGTTTCCCATTTAAGAACATGGGTTCACACTGCAGTTTGCCACTTTCTTACTGTGAAACTTCAAACATGCTTATCAGTCAGTCCCTCAGTCTCAGTTCATGTAGTGACAATAATTATAAAGCCTACCTGGTTGGGTTACAGTGGGATTTCAGTATAATTTTATTTAAAAAGCAACTTTCAAAATGTAAAACTCTAGGAAGATCTGAGTTCTGTATTTCCATTTGCACCTGTCTATTTATCTCTTCTCTCATTGCCAGGCCCTTGGCTGAGATCTTGACCCATCCACTACCTGTGATATTGACTATTTCCTATTACTATATCACTTCCTCAGCTCCTTTTCCTTCAAAATCATTCTGTTGTAGCTGATCCATCTACTAGGCCAAAGAGTCATTCATTTCAAGCAGCTGTGCTTGGCCCTAACTCCTAGTGGTTTATCTTGTTGTGCTTCTACTGATGAGCTTTATTACAAACTGGGACAGGTAAATTAAAATCTCTTCACTCTCTTCAGAATTTTTTATCTTCCCCAAATCCCACACATAAACTGATACTGAGAGTATAGCAGATCCGGAGGAAAGAGACTGACAAGAACAAGACAATAATGGAATGTTCAGGGAAGACAGAACTTGTATTCTCTAGATGGCTCAATAATTTAACCTAGAAAATGTTGCTTTCTTATAATTTGCATGAGAACTCATCATAGTAAGATCTGAGTATATTTATTGCTGCTGTCCCAAGCATTACCACATGTGTTCCATCCCAGTCAAGCAAAAATGATTGTAAAACAGACCAGGACCCTCACACTGTTTGTTAGACCTACAAATGCAGTCCTACCCAGAGGAATTTTTTCATCTTATTGATTCTTAATCATAGTCAAGCTTTTTGTTTATTCGCATTGCTTTCTCTATGGGCCTCTAACTTAGTTGTCACAGTTGGGTAAGAACTGTTAATTCTCCAGTCACTATACAAAGAAAAATCTAACAACCCAAGTGGCCAACATTACGATAGTATATGGATAAACTATGATATAGTCTATACTTAAAAAACAATCAAGCCAGCAAATTGAAGTAACACTTAACAGGTATGATAGAATCCTGCCCTTATAATTTTTTTTTAAGAATTTTTTATTTTATTTATTTTTTTCTTGTTTCAGAACCTTTGTTTATTCACTCATTTTTATGGCCAGCTCAGCCCGCCATGTGGTGCCGGGGATCAAACTACAGTCCCTGAAGTCGCCCAAGCTTTCCGAAGCAGGCGCTTTAGACCACTGAGCCATCCCGCTGGGCCCCTGCCCTTATAATTTTAAGGTTATCAAATGTAAATCCCTTGGACTTGGGCTGTGGCTCAGTGGTAGAGTGCTTGCTTGCCATGTGCAGGGCCCTATGTTCAACACCAAGAACCACAAAGAGAAAGAAAAACCTATTGTCAAACTTACCACAAAAAGAAGTGATGTATTTATTAAATGCATTTATAAAATAACTCACCTTGAACAAATCCAATTTCATACTGGAAAACTTATGCCCCAAAATATTATACATAGCAGAGTAATGTTTATTCAATGTTGCAAAAGCCAAGTTGTTAACATTTTTATGAAGACATGTCAGTGTAATATAATTATTTAAAAAGGAAGGCAAAGGAATGATAAACAGAATTCAGAAGAAAGTTTACTTTGGGAGGAGAAGAGGTAAAGAGATGCAAATTGCATGTAAGTTTTGGACCAAGTCTTGCCTTTGCTTTAGGTATTTGGTTCCTAGGTATTTATTATGCTGTATTAAAAACTAAATAAACATTGGCTACACATAGAGCAAGGTGAATTGAGATATTCTATAAAGGTAATATACATTACCAGATTTTAAAGATTTAATATCCATATATGAGAGGTGAATCATCTCATTAGCATGTATCTATATTGGTTAGATGTTAAAATTTAAATACTTTTAGATAGGTCAAGCTAAATCATACATACTAAAATTAATTTCACTGTATTTTTATTTCTAATATAGCAAGCACATGTCAACATTATATATGTGGTACTACTTTTTCTGTTGCAAAGTGGTAGTATAGATTGAGCAGTCTAATGTGAAAATCTTACATAAAAATACTCCAAAATCTGAAACTTTTTGAATACCAATATGGTGCTACAAATCTGATTGTTCAGTGTACTCAAACTAAATTTCATATACAAAATTATTTATAATATTGCATAATATTTCCTTTAGGTTCTGTGCCTAAAATATATAAAATATGTATTTATTTCGTGCTTTTCATTAAATGAATATTGTCTTGGTTACCATCCCAACTTATGTCATTATATATGTGCAGATATTCCCAAATCTGACAAACGCTGAAATGTAAAATACTTGTTTTTTTCTTTATTTTTTTTTATGAGCAGAACATATTTATTGAGGGAAAGAAAGCTCCTGTCGGAGAGAGGGACAGGAGGGGGGTCCCGAGTGGTAGTCCCTCAACACTTCTATTTCAGTACTTTTCAGATAAGGAAGATTTATATTTAGAGACTTTTATAACATTGCTTTTTATATGTACACCCAGCTATTTTCAAGCTTACAGCTAGTTAGTCTTTTCAGCTTAATAATTTGAATTTGTTTTATTTTGGGACTTCTGAAGCCTTAATTGAAAAATTTAATGAACACAAAAGTAATACATGCTCCTTCTGATACAAAATTAAGCATTAGAGCCGTTTATGATATAACACAGGAAGAGTAAAACCATTATCTCAGTTCCCAGACATAAGCACTATTTAACAGTCAAGTGGATTTTCTAGGTGAACGTGTTTTTAAAGTATTAACATCTCAGTGTCAAAATTTTCCCTGTTGTTTCTCAGATATCAGAAAAGCAACACTAGGTCATGACTCAATGTTTCTGCCATGCAGAGAACTAAAGCAGTGATTCCCACCTCTGAAGTTAGAGTACTCTATTAAATTTGGATTTTCTTTCTAGCGTAATCTCCTCTTCCCTCCTTAAAGGAAATGTCATTTCCTATACGCTTATATTAATAGCTGAAGTAAGCTGAACAAAACATTGTACTATTTTTAATACCCCTTGGGAAAAAGCAGAGATCCAGTGGGATATTGTAAAACTGGAACTCAGTTTCAGTGTATTGATTTCCAATAAAGTATGTGATCATTTCTCCCAGTGGGTATTAAACCAGCTGCTAATGGGAGCATACTTATTTAGAAAAACAACATGCATCCATTTCCCTTAGTAATAGATTTCTATTTGCCAGAAGTAATTTAACACAGGTACCAAGTGTGTGAGGAGGGGGTGTGGGGAGGGGGGGTGTAAATCCAAAAGGCAAATTTGGATTATGTGCTAGATTTTAAACATTTTCTTTTCAAATTGCTGAGGCTTATATAAAAATCATCAAAAGGCAAATACCTGATTTTTTGAAGCCTTGGACTGAGTGCCACAGAGAATACAGGAGCTATTTTCTTTTTCATGTTATTGGTTGACAAACTCAAAGATTTTGTATACTTTTCTTGGAACAAGCACCAATTTGACATTTTTTTCTTATTTTCCTTTCGTTGAAATGTATTTTTCCTTTAATATCATATTCTTGGGAAATGCACCATGAATTTTTAAGTTCTGTGTGATAGTTGCTACAGTACCAGACAAAGATAAATACAGGGTCCAGAGAGATTGCTCAGTAGAATAAGCACTTGCCTGGCAAGTACCAGGTCCTGATTTCAATCCTCGGCGCCACTAATTAAGTAAGTAAATAAATAAATAAATACAAACTGCTTTGTTATTGCTATTTGGATTAGAATCCTTCTCCCTTCTTTAGGAAAATGATAGATTTGAGCTGGCCATTCCAAGCCACGTTTTCTTAAAATTCATGAGGCATTGTACAAAACCTTTCTATCTACCTTACAGCCCTTTTATTTTTCTTCAAACATAAGTATATTTATTCCTCCATTGTAGTTTATCTGTTTCTCAATTGGTCACATATTCATTTGTCTTGTTTATTCCTCCTATTCGAATGCCAATTCCTTAAGGTAATGGTTATGTCTAGGTCTAATTTCAAAATATGCTCCAGCGCAGAGCTAGATTGGTGAGATGAGCTTTAGGAGGCTTAGATTCAATAGCTTCCAACATTACAAGCTTCACTGGTGGCCCACTGCAATTGCAGAACTTTTGACTGTGTATGTATCTGCTTCCTCTTGGTCCAAAGAGAAGTATATCTTTTCATTTTTTTTTCTAAGCAACATCAATAGGGAGGTGGGTCATGCCTACACACTGTACTCTGTAGAACGATTGTGAGGACAATATGCAGTATGTCAACTTTCAAGAAAAAGAAAGGGGAAAAGAAAAAAAAAGTAATGTTGATTTAAAAGTGTTAATGTTTAATTGTTTGATCAATCTTATATACCTATATGTATTAATCTAAACTGATCTGTTGATGAAAATATTTAATATAACCATTGTTAAATTTAAACAATAAAAATATTAAATTTAAAAAAAGAAAAGAAGAGAAAGAAGTTCTGGAAATGAAAAATATGTCTAATAGGTGAGGAAAGTGTAACATATACTCTGATATTGCAGCCAATAGAACCACAATGAACCACATTCCTTTAGGAACAAAGATCAGTGAATTCAGTTAAACTGTGTCATTTTATCAGTGAATATTAGCAATACAGAACAATGAAATTTGTTTCGATATGTTGCTATATGAATATAAATATGTTGCTATATGAATATAAATCATTTTGATCAATTAAAAAAAATCAAAATATGCCCCAGTATTTGTTAACAGAATTGTTACCATTTCTTCCAAATACTATTTTATTTGTTTAATGTTATTCATGCTTCTCATTAAAAACCTTAAATACCTATGACATTATAAACTTGTTCAGATATTACAAAAAGAGAAATTAGAACCAGAAACAATAACTTGTAAGACTTAGATATTAATGGCCCTGGGGCCCGGCAGGATGGCTCACTGGTCTAAAGCGCCTGCTTGGGAAAGCTTGGGCGGCTGCAGGGACTGCGGTTCGATCCCCTGCACCACATGCTGTGCCAGCCCTGCCCTCAGGGCAGGCTGAGCCAGCCATAAAAATAAATAAACAAAACAAACAAAAGTTGTGAAACAAGAAAAATAAAATTCTTTAAAAAATATTAATGGCCCTTCTATATACTTTATGTTTGGTAATACTATGTATCCTGTTTATAAAATATTGTCTAATTTTTTATTATTTAAGACCTTTATTAACAAGTGCTTGCAGTTTATTGACTTTTTTGAAAACATCAAGTTATAAACTTTTATTACAAATTAAAAATGAAATTCTTAAAAATCTCAACTTGATATGAAACAATTTAAAAACCTTTAAAGGTGTATTGAGAAAAACTAGGCTTTTTAAAAAAAAACACATTTGTCATTACTAAAAAGAGACGTCCTTAGGTAAAAATAATAAAAACCCCATGCTGCATAGATAATGCAGATAGTTCTAGTTATCTGGTCAATGGGCAAAAAGCAAGCACTGAAGGTCTTCAGTTCCAGTCTTTTGTTCATTTCTTGTTGAGGGACTTTCCTATTCGTTTCTTTCCTGCTAGATGACTAAACCGAATGATAGTAGAGATGTTAAGCCCGCATTTACTCAGCCCCACCCCGTATGATATTGTTAATTAAACAAAATAGTAGTTGAGATAGAGCATTTGGGTGGAAATGCATGTATAATTTAGATCTACTTCAACAGCTATCTTCTGAACTTAGTTAGATCATACATAACTTAGACTCTTATGTAGAACGAGCTGCCCTAATCCCCTTCCTTATAACCACAAAGGTACTGATAAGACCAGTACACCAGAAATATGCCAGAAGGTAGAACACGTGCCTGTGTATGTGAGGTCCATGTTCAGTAAACAGCAGGGTGGGGAATATACTGGAAATTATTTTATAAACTTAATGTCATATGAATAAAAGGGTCAGGGACTCAGACTCTGGACCACAGCTCATAAGGCAGGGAACCTGGCTTCCCAGAAACAAAATATGTACTTAGAGCTGGTAAATCCATGGGAAAATGGTGGTAGAGCCCACTTTTGTTACAAAGAGCAAAAGCAGCATGGGTTCACTCCAAGGGGACTCCTTTTACACAGCAGCAAATAGCCAGAGAGGGATTCTGGCAGAGCCACCCACTATCTATCTCCAAAGAGTGCTTAATCAGGCACCATTTGAACAATGCATTATTTCAGTCTGGGATACAAGACAACTTCACTTCAGTTGCTCTCCAACTTTGACTAGGTGAGTGAAAGCCCTATGAGATAGCCACACATATGGAGCTAGATACAAAAAGATCTCCTGAGAAATTTCACCTCAGTCCTGGGACACACAGGCACTGTCCCTTGCAGCGAAGAGCCAAGCTAAAGCTGAGCTGCTCTCAGAAGGTGCTGTATTTAGAAAAGTGCTGGCATACTTGACCACTTGCTGTGCTGCGGGCAGCCAGCGCAGACTGTCAGCCTGCTGCCTTATCTATCCATCTGCTAGTCTGAGCAAGGACACATCTCAGCATGGACTTTGCCACTGAGTAGGGTAAACACCAGGGCCTCTGGAAGAGAGGAGGCTCACAAACTGGAGACTGTAAGCCTAGGTGGAGAAAACTGACTTACTCAAGTACAAAACAGTGGATTTTGGAAGGAATCCACTTACTCAAAACTGCAGAGGATTTCTTCCTCCATTTTAGGACTCATTTTCTTACTTTGTTTCTCTTTTTTCCTTTCCTCTTTTTTTTGCTGGTTTCCTGGGCTCTGAGGTATTTTGCTTTGTCCTTTTTTTCTTTTTCTATTTTTCCTTTTAATTTTTTTCTGGTTTATCATTCTCCACACTATTTCTTTTTCTCTCCCCCCTTTTTTTAATCATGTATTTGCCTTTTGTTTTTCTGTTACTGTTATCTAATTCTCTAAATAGCCTCATACTCCTTACCATGTTTCCCTTAAAACCTAACCAGAAAACAATCAGCTTTGACAACTAGAGATAAAAAATTCCAGCACCAGTTGCCTTGCTTTACCTGCCTTTACATAGTAACTATCAAGCAAGAGAAAGTGTAACCTGCATGACACTGGCCATCACCATGGTAACAACCAGTGCTCATTTTCCAGTTAGGTGTTATTTTGGGGGGAAACATGGTAATATGATCCCTTTTTTCTCCTCATCTCCTATTGCTTATTTTTTTCAGTTTTTTCTTCTTATGTTCTATTTCCACCCCCATTTATCTTTCATAGAATAATCATTGGCCCTTTTGGACCACCACTGGTGCACTTATGATACATTCAGTGCCCCACTGGGCTCCTTGTTTCACTTAATGGTGCTGTCCCATACCACTCAGTGGGACAGTCTTATGCAAGTACCACTGGTTTTTCAAGTGACTTGGAATATAACACATGCAAATCAGAGTTTCCTGTTATTAAGACATACATATAAGTTTCAGCCCCATCATGAATGTATTAAGCTTTATTAATCTTTAGCTAACTAAACTTGTGTGTCTAATGTTGAATTGTTTCCTGTCATTACTGCAGAGAGGGTACTGTCATCACATTTAGTACGTTTGCTGTATGTCAGCATTTAGTTTGTCCTAATGTTTATACTGTAGTTACAGATTTCTTGTCTAAGATACATTATTAGCTCTTATGTCAATATCCATCTTAAACAATATTAGTATTGCAGATTTACTTGATACTGAAAGTGTCACAGAGTTGTTGCTGTTAGTAAGTTCTCTCAATACGCCAAAACCTGGATTACGCTTGTGATATTAGTAATGCTGCTGTCCTTTCACAGAAAACAAAGTGCTAGGTCAATTACACTGCACCCTTTTCTCCTATATCCACAGAGCTGATCATATCTTAGGACAAAGACAAAAGACTATAGTGAGCCACAGCTTGAGTACATCAGTGAAAAGCAAACTAACTAAAGAGATCTCCATTCTGGAAAGAGTTTTTCCAATAAAATGAATCATAAACCTCAGCACAGAGTAACCCAAAAACAATAGAAACATGAGAAGCCCCAACAATAAAGTACCTCTGAAACTTTCAACATCCTAGAACTAATCCATGATGCATAAAGTGGGAAAAAAACAAAAACCATGCAGCCAAGTTATTCAAAAGGATAACAACAGGGATTAAAGCACAGATCAATAGAATGCTTACAGAACCTATAACTACTCACATAATGAAGGTAATAAAACGATGGGTGAGCTTACATAAAAGATGAGCAAAAAGTTACCTGAGCCTGAAAAAATGATATCAAATATAAATGAGCGGTTTGTCAAAGCATTAGAATCCATGAATAGGTTCAAAAGAGAAATCCAGGAGATGAAAAATTGTATTGAAAATATGGGGGCCTGCCAAATAGCTCAGTGGATTGAAGTGCCTGCAAGCTGGCATGGGAGTTGGGGATTCAATCCCTGGGTCTGCTGTGCCAGCCCTCCTCTTGGGAAGAGCTGATACAGCAATTGAGTCTGAGTGTGGTGGCACATGCCTGTAATCCCAGCTTTTGGGAGTCGTGAAACAGGCAGATCACTAGAGTCCAGTCTAGCGGTGAGACTCTGAACATACTGCAGACCCTTCCCTAAAATACAAAAAAAAAAAAAAAAACCCAAAATATGGAAAGCAGAAGTGATTATTGGTTGCACAAAGTGTCAGGGTTAGTGGACAGGGATGCTTTTTTTTTTTTTTTTGTCTTTTTGAGACAGGGTCTCGCTATGCAGTTCAGGCTGGCCTTGAGCTTACTGTTGTAGCCCAGGCTAGTCTTGAACTCGCACCGATCCTCCTGCCTCAGCCTCCCTAGTGCTGGGATTACAGGCGTGCACCACCACGCCCGGCTTGGGATGCTTTTAAAGATTAAATACTCAGAGATACCTTAAAAATAGCAAGAGAAAAAGGAAAATAAATATCATTACTACTGGATAACCCCAGAAAAGATTAGGACTAACTGAAATTACTGAAAACTCAGAAGACAGAACAAAGGGCATAAAAACTGCAGAAGTAATAATAGAAAACTTCCTAAATATAGAGAAGAATTAAATATACAAGTAGGCGAGGGATGTAGAACCTCAACCAGCCATGATCAAAAGAGAACCTCTCTGCATCACATCATAGTTAAAACCTCAAAAGTCTAACACAGAATCTTACAAGCTAGTAGCAAAAAGTAGTTACTTATAAAAGTAAACCTATTAGAATTACACCAGACATCTCAATACAAACCTTAAAATCCAAGAGAACTAGAAGTAAAGTGTTTCCAACCTTAATGGATAATAAATTTCAACCGAGATTTAGAGTCTTCAGTATTTTCTTTCAAGATTAATGGAGAAGGTATCTCCATGACTAGACCATCTCATGAAATTCGTGACCACCAGACAAGCTCTCCCCCAGAATTTTCAAAGTTATCCTAGAAAGTGACAATGAAGTCAACAATGAAAAAATGTAATAGAATGAATATACAAGGCAGGTTCACAGTAAAGCTAGAAGGAAGAAAAAAGGAAATCATCAGTAGAAAAATATTGCAGTTACAGGATCAAGTTAGTACCTCTTAGTAATAACTTTCAGTTTGATAGTGTCTTCTGTATTTGGTTTAGGTGGGCACGGGCCCTGAGATTGCCTCCTACTCCTTGTTGGTATCATTTTGTATGGAAGCGACCTCTGCACTTTGGTGGCGTTATGCTGTGTCTATGGGCGTTTGGTCTGGAGACTCCAAGCTGGTTCCTCTACAGAGGTTCCTGACTCTGTGTTGGAGCTCGGGCTGCTAGCTGCTGTGAAGCCCCGCGGGTGTCCTCTGTAGGTGGAGGTGGAGTTTTGGGATTGAGTAGTCCTGGTAGGCTCGTGGACCAGATCAGTTGCCAGACGAGATGTTTGATGGTTTTGGTACTGGAGCTTGGGCTGGAGGGGTTCAAAAGAAAAAGAGAGAAAGAGGCGGGGAGGGGAAGCGGGGGCACGTGGGTTTCGCTAGCAGCTGTTCCGGTCGGGGCTGGAACAGGAAGTTAGTCACAGGAACGCAGAGGCGGGGCAGAGGGGCGGAGGCAGCTTACCCGGGGCAGGCACGCGGGCTTCACTAGCAGCGGTTCAGGTCGGGGCTGGAACAGGAAGTTCTAACTTTCAGTTTTTAATGGTCTCAGTTCCCCAGTCAAGTGGCACTGATTCAGCAAATGGATCAAAGTCAAAATCCAATGATATGCAGTATACAACAAATATACAACAAAATCCAAAGTGAAATACACAGATTAAAATCAGAGGATGGAAAACAATATCCTATGCAATGAGAACAAACAGAAAACCAGCAGCAGCTATTCTAATTTCAGAAAATGAGGTCACTACAGTAATAGAACAATTCAACAAGAAGAGATAACAGTTATAAACATTCACAAAACACTGCATACTCCACGTCATAAACACAACTGGATGTAAAAGGTAGGATAAAAATGGGCACAGTCTGAGTAGAGGAAAGCTCAGTACTCCAATATCAGCCAATATCTGTTACAGATATATCAACCAGACAAAAGATACCAATGGAATATCAAAGTTGATGCAAACCTCCGAACAAATGGACCTAATAGATTAGATATCTACAGACTGTTCCACCTATCAACAAAATGCACATTGATGTCAGGAGCACATGAGTTGGTCTACAAAGTAAACTATATGGTAGCTGTTAAGACAAGCTTAAGTGAATGCAAAATAATCAAAATTATTCAATGTGTATTATCAGATCTTAACACAATGAAACCGGAAATCAGTGACAAAAGAAACCACAGGAATTATGTAAATACATGGAAATTAAATAATAACCCTCTTGAATAATCAGTGGGTCACAGAAAAAATCAAGGAATAAATTAGGTAGTTCCTAGAATCAAATAATAATGCCAGTAAAATATTCCAGACCCTGCGGGATGCAGCGAAAGCGGTCTGAAGGAAAATTTATAGCTGTGAATTCCCATATCAAAAAACAATGACCCCAATTAAATCTAATTATTTTATGTTCTTGTTCTAGAAAAACAAGAACAATCTAAATATAAAGCTAGTACAAAGAATGAAATTATAAATAGCATAGCAGAAATTAATGAAATTGAGACTAAAAGGACAACATGTTCAATGAATCAAATAACTGGGTCTTTGAAAGAATAAACAAAGTGGAAAAGCCCCCATGTTGATAAAGAGAAAAAAAAGAACCAATGCAATTAGAAATGAAAAAGGTGAAAATACAAAAGATTATGAGTAACTCATTGGTGAACCAGTACAGTAATAAAATGGAGAATTATAAATAAACATAAAGATGCATATGAACTACTGAAGCTGAACCAAGAAGGTATAAAAGTTGTGAATGATCCATTATCAGCCAATAAGAGTGGAGAAGTTACTTCAAAATACAGCAACTAAGAAAAACCCAGGTCCTGATGAATTCACTGTCAAATTCTATAAGATTTTTTTTAATTCTAAAATCAAATTTTTATTTTTTAAAATTTTTTTTTAAATTTTTTTATTGTTTAAATTTAACACGGGTTATATTACATATTTTCATCATAAAGTCTATAAGATTTAACATGAACATTCCTCAAAGTCTTTAATATAATTGAAAGGAAAGGACACTAGCCCTAGAAATTAACATTGCTCTGATTCCAAAACCAGAAAGGGATGATACAGACAGAAAGAAAGACAGACAAGACAGACACAGACACAGACAGAGAGAATGCTACAGGCAACTCTTGTAATATAGAGGCAAAAATCTTCAACAAGATCCTGGCAAAGCAAATGCAAGAAAAAAAGAATCATCCAAAAGATACATCATGACCAAGTAGGCTTCATCCTAAAGTATGCAGGAGTGGTCTAACACACGCAAATCAATAAACGTAATGCACTACATCAGAACCAAGGACAAAAATCATATGATTAACTCAATTGCTACAAGGTAAGCTTTTGACAAAATCTTATATCCATTCATGATATTTAAGAAAATCCTGTGAAGCAAATGTGTATGAAAGAAATTTTGAGGCTTTGAGGTTGGACAAGTTGCCAAGAGCTTCTTCTGCTATCTCTGACCTGTAGGATGTAGCACAGGGCAGTAGGCTTCCCTCTTCAATGTTCCAGTACCACAAGTTTGACTGACCTAAGTGCCTATGATTCAGAAAATGTTATAAAAAATGAAGAATATACATCTCAGATTCAAAGGCCAGTTTTGCAAAAGCATACAAAAGAAATGAAGGTGGAGGCAAAACTTTCTGACACTCGCAACCAGGGAAAGTGTTGTAATAAGTGCTGATGAGGAAGAAACTGACCAGAGCACAAGGGCAGAAAGGGAAAAATTCTCAATCCAGTATGGAAGTAACAGATAGAAACATACTTGATGTACATCACAATTTTGACAGAAGTCAAAGAATATACAAATCAACCAAGAAGAGAGATTAAAGAACGAGAGGACTGTTGGGAATTTTCTTGTCACATGTAATAAGAAACTGAAGTCATTTTTTAAAGAGAATGGACAAATAGATTCTCTACAACTATTTATTTTCTGATTCTAGGAGAAGGAAGCGTATCCAAAAACATTGTCAGCAACAAAATATACAGTTTATATTCATCAGAAAAACCTTAATGCTTCTGTTGTGCTTCAGGATGAGAGCTCTACTACCATACAAAAGCAATGAAAAGCAATGAGTCCCAGGTTGCATATAGATTTTATGTTTGAGTTGATCTTACATCAGGGAGCTTATCTAGGGAATTATTGGGAATCTCCCATACGAAGTTGAAAAAACCTCCATGAAGAAACTTTCTGGACTGCAGCAGTATTTTGGCAGTGAGGATTGTGAGAGACTCAGTAACAGTAGTCCACAAAGGGTTTGGCTATATGCTGTTCATCTTCCTCTGGGAAAAAAACAAAATAAAACAAAACAATGTTGCATTAATGGGAAGAGTCTTGTACTCTGTTAATAAAGAAAATTAAAACAGCAACAACCAAATTAATGTTTGAGGTTAGGCACAATCCTGTAATCCCAACACTAGAAAGTGGAGGCAGGAGGATTGCTGTGAATTTAAGGCCAGCCTGTCCTACTTAGTGAGTTGAAGGCCAACTTGAAGCATGTAATAACCAGATCAACTCTGTCTCAAAAAAAAAAAAACAGCTTTGAGAAATGTCAGTACACCTAAGTAAGATTCAGTTTTTTATTCCTTTTAATGAGAAAAAAGAAAATAACAGTGAAACAGTTTGAAAATAGGTTGGTAGGACAGTTACAGTAATTAATATATTGCATATTGTTGTCTTCATAATAGTTATTCAGAGGACAAGATGCAAACATGATCTTCTGTCTAAACAATATTAGTACAAACCTTTCTTTTCATTGAACTAACAGAAAGTAGATGTATATCTATCCTAACTTTTTTGTATATACATATATAGGTATATATATATATATATATATATATATATATATATATATACACATATATATATATATATACCTATATACATTTATATATATATTTCCCTGCAAAACAGTCCTTTATTTATATCCCCCTTTAGAACAAACAAACCAAAACAGCTTTGAGAAATGTTAGAACATCTAAGCTAAAATTGAATTATTGCTCCAAAGATGCAAGACACTAAAAGTGTACTTATCAGAGAAAAAGCTTTGCTTGTTAGGAAGAAAGGACAATAGGTAGATGAATTAAGAAACTGAGAGCGGCTGGGGAGATAGCTCCATGGCACAAGTTCCTGCCTGTCCAGTGCAAGGTTGTGAGTTCAAACTCTGGTCCTGCAAACAAAACAAAACAAAAACAAAAAAGAAACCAAGAAAACAGAGGTAACCAGCAAACTGCCTCCCAGTTTGAGTGTGGTAATCTCATGTACTGAGTGTCACTTTTCTTTTCTAGATGGTTTTTGTGGAATGCAGAGACTTCTATGATCACTTCCACTTTGCAATCCCTTTCAAGCATTTCTTTTTCAATGTAGGCTGGTTAGTTACCATGGGTTATGTGTTACTGCTGATGGCATAAGAGGTAATTTTACTGGGCTTGGGCCAACATTTATAATTTTAATGACTAGCGTTTGACTCTGTGTTAGAAATATATGCTTAGTTCAGAAACCTATATCAAGATTTTTTTTGCTGGAGATGAGACTAAGTGAAAAGGCAATTTAAATAAAAACAAATAAGCCTTTTTTTTTTTTAATGGCCGGCTCAGCCTATCATGGGGGTGGAGCTTGCACAGAATATGATGCCAGGGATCAAACTGCGGTCCCTGCAGTTGCCTAAGCTTTCCTAAGCAGGCATTTTAGAATGCTGAACCACCTCACCAGCCCCAACAAATAAGTCTTACTACTGATTGCACATAGGCCAAATAGCTTTAATAACTTTAACATGGGGATATTTATTCCAAGTCTGGTAATACCTAAGAAAGATTTGAGATTGAGTTCATAATACCTACTCATTTTTCTTTCTTTTGTACTTGTGATGAATTCTGGAGTTTTATTTTATTCTATCAACTTAAAATAACTAATAAGAATTTAAAGTGAAATATATCTCCAATTTCTTACATCTAACAAGTGATTAACCTTTATCACAATCTTTGGCAAACTGGCCATTTAGCGGATTTGTATTTTTATTTTCATTTTTAAATTATTCTACCAAGAGCCGGGCGTGGTGGCGCATGCCTACAATCCCAGCACTCAGGAGGCTGAGGAAGGAGGATCAGTGCGAGTTCGAGACCAGCCTGAGCTACAAAAGTGAGCTCAAGGCCAGTGTCAACTGCATAGCAAGACCCTGTCTCAAAAAGACAAAAAATAAATAAATAAATAAATAAATAAATAAATAAATAAATTATTCTACCAGGAAAATTCGTATTCCTTAAATTAGTGTCACTGACAGAACGAAATAGTCTTCTCAAAATGCCATATCTAAAAGAAACATTTTCTAATGAAATATGATAATTAGATCACAAAGTATAGAGTTCAACAGAGAATATCATTGCATTCTTTGGGGGTAATGAGCTGCTACCTCTTTTACTGGTTTCACCAAGCTGTGTCTGAATCCAGGTGGGAAAACTGGTTTAGGGAGGTAATCCTGGATGGCTGGTCTTAGGCAGAGTTTGCTATGAACATTGATTTTATCACAGATGTATGGGGGGAGGGAGGTGGGCGGGGTGAGTTATAATTGATTGCTTTGGAAATCTTCCCTTTTAGGAATAGCATGTGGAAAATTTAAAAGTGGGGAACTTCAATTCTATAGTGACAAATGTGAAGTAAAATTATGAGGCCTGTTGTTATGGTTTCTATCTAAGTATGCCTCCCCTCAGAGCCTCATGCACTCATAGGTGAGGTCTTAGGGAGACGATTGGATCATTACCCTCTGCCGTACCACACTACCTTGTAGTCAGCAAACTATAGACTGAAATCTATAAAGATTATGACTGAAAATAAACCTTTCCTCCCTTAAGTTGTGGGTGTTAGATGTTGTGTCTCTACAATAAGAAAGTAGTTAAGACATCTGTGCATACAGGCTACATACGCAAGTATAAGTCTATGTAGCCTACAGATGTTACAAATGTAAATTTAAATGGGAATATGATACATGCAAAAGTACTCAAAAATTATCAGGTCATGGTCATTTCTTGTAAAAGCCATAAGGGATGTAAAACATAACACATCCAATCTCAGGGTACAGGAAAATGGAACACTTTCTGCTCTCTATAAAACTGGGCCTGGGGCTGAGTAGATAGCTCCATGGCACAAGTGTTTGCCTGGCAAGTGCAAGGTCCTAAGTTTGAACCCCAGTCCCACCAAAAAAAAAAAGTTATACCATAAAGATGTACTGGGATTGCATGAGATGCAACATCTGTGGTCAATGTGGAAGGTGGTTCATGGTCTGAACTGTGGCTCTCCTGTGAATAGATAGCTTCAAATTTTGTTGTTGTATAATTGAAATGTCCAACTTTCTCTAAGCACTGTATACATATTACTATAATAGTTTAAAATACACTGGACACATGGAAAAGCAATGTGTGTTTTAAAGAAATACATCCAGAGACACTTTGATAACTTTTTGTTACCTCAAAAATGTGCTGCTATATCTGATTAAATTTTATTTTTTGCCACAAGAGCATATTGGTGTGTTCATTAATGGCTGCAATTTAATTTTTACTGAGTATAATAGAGATTATCAGTGCTCTTGATTTTAAAAATCTGATACAAACCAATAGTCAACATCATATTAAGTGAGCCGAAAGCTTTCCACCTAAAATCAGGAACAAGACAAGGATGTCTATTATCACTACTCCTATTTAATATAGCAATCAAAAGCATCAGCAAGATCAGGCAAAAGAAAGAAAGCTAATATGTATAGGAAATGAAGAAGTCATGTTTTTATTTTCAGATGACATACATGGAAGATCCAAAAATTTCCACCCAACAAAAGACTCTTAAAATTCATGACCAAATTCAGTAATGTAGCAGGATACAAAGTCAACACAAAAATAATGTTCTTCTTCAACAATAATAAACTTATGAGAAAGAAACTAGGGAAGTCCTAACACTCACAATAGCACTATAAATGCAGCACTATAAATTAACCAAACCAAGGAAGTGCAAGGCTACAGTACTCTGAAAAAATAGATCAAAGGGGACCTCATAAAAATGAAAATATATCCCCTACTTTGGGATAGGTGGAACCAATGCAGTCTAAATGAACATACTTTCAAAACGGATACACAGATTCCATTCAATTTCAATAAAAATAGCAACAGCATTCCTTAGAGAATTAGTGAAAACAATCCTAAAATATTTTTGAAATCAAAAGAGACCCAAAATAGCTAAAGCCATCTTTGGCAACTAGAGTAAGGCGGCAGGCACCACAGTCCCAGACTTCAAGGTCTATTACAAAGCTGCAGTGATTAAAATAGCATGGTATTAGCAAAAATCCAGACACTTGGACCGATGGAACAGAATAGAGTATGCAGAAACAACCCCAGGCACATGTAGCTACTTGATCATAAGTGGCCAAAAGGTAGGCTGGAGCAAAGATAACTTCTGTAACAAATTGTGCTGAGAAAGCTGTGTACCCATATGCAGAAAACTGAATTTATACCCATATCTATTACTATGTACAAAAATAAAAAAAATAGATCAACAATCTCAATGTTAAAACTTAATTGATCTGCTAAAATATAAAATAGGCAGTACTCTTGAACACATGTACAAGTATGTTCTGAGCAAAACCCCAGCTGTACAAAAAGCAATACCAAGAATCAACAAACAGAATCATATCAAACTGAAAAGCTTCTACACCACAAAGGAAATAACCAACAGAGTGAAGAGACAACTTACAGAATAGGAAAAAATTGCAGTTATGTCTCTCACAGAAGACTAATATCTAAAATATATAAGGAACAGAAAATAGATCCCCCTAATAAAAGATCCAATCCTAAGTGGGCAGACAAAATTAATAGATATTAATCATGTGTGAAAAAAAAGTTCTTCATTTCTGACCATTAGAGAACTGAAAACTAACATAAAACTGAAATTCCATTCGACTTCAGTAAAAATAGCTATTAAAAAGCCTCATTCAACAACAAATACTGAGGAAAGGGAAGGAACACCTTTGTGTTGTCACTGGGAATATAAGCTAGTATTACCACTATAGAAATCAGTATGGAGATGCCTCTATAAACTAAAACTACAATTTCCATTTGACGCAGGGTGTCTTTCTGAAAGAGTTAAATAACTCAAATTATAGGGATACATGCATATGCATGCTAATAGGAGCATAATTTCACAATATCTAAATATAAAAATCATATATGTCCATCAACAGATAAATGGTTTATGAACCATGGAGTAGTACCTTGCAATAAGGAAGGATAAACTTGAGTAATTTTTAGGAAAATGGATACACTTTGAGACAAAATAAATCCGATAAACAAGCTTAAAGATCATGTGGTTTGTCTTATATAGAGATGGAAAGTGTCAGTACAAAGCAAAATGCAAGATCAATTATAGGACATGTGGCAATCCTGTTTAGAAGGGAAGAGGACCAAGAGATGGAGAGGAAGTGTATGAATAAAGAATTAAGGTGTTATGTACATATACCAACACCCTATTAAGAATGTAGTTTTTATGTACTGCAAACATGTAATAAGTAAATAAGAAACTCTTGAGCTTTTCAGGCATTTGGAGCTCCAATGTGCAAAGGGCAATTCTTTTTTTTCCAGTTTGAGGACATATCTAGAAGGTGCTTTGGCCTTTCTCAATATAGTTTAAATGGCTACCTTTCACAGTAAGATGTATTTTTTTGGAAAAAAAATAATATTAACTTACTTTATTTTCAAATTAAAGCTATATTTCATTGTCCTCAGCCCACAGGGTGGATTTCTAGAGTTTGGGATGATTTTATGGTCTAATCATGGGATTATGGATGTGAGTGTACACCAGCCCTGGAGTAGGTAGCCTGCATACAGTACAAGGGAAGGAAAGAGACTTGTTCTTTCACTCTGCCGCTTTTGCTATATTCTGCCTGTTATTATGAATTGCTGCTCTCCACTATGTGCCACCCTGCCTGGGAGCCAGCCCGGTATGGAAAGAAAACTCCACACAAACTGAGCCAAAGAAACCTTTCCTTCCTTAGTTTTAGGTGTAGGGTATTATGTCTCAGCAATGAGAGAAGACTAATCGAGGCACTAATACTTGAAGAAACTTTACATTATTTTCCAAAATACTTGTGCTGATTTACATATTCTCCAACAGTCTAAAAGGGTTCCCCTTTGCGCTACATCCTTGACAATACTAAAAATATTACAAATGATGTACCCACAGAAAAATTCCAGGTTACCTAAATAATACCTCCCTCCCTCATTATGACAACTTATCTTTGAGAATAGGAAGAATGTACTAAGAGAAAGAGAGCTTCTGTGTAAGAAGGGGTGTGGTTTCTCAAAGTTGGTTGCCCAGTGAAAGCTTTTATAAACCTTATTTTCTTCTTTTCAACCTTTAGACTGACTAAAAAATGCATATATTTATGGGTAATAGTATAATCTATATGCACTATAAAAAGATTAAATCAAGCTAACATGTCTCCATCTCTTCAACTTACATTTTTGTGGCAAAGATTAAAACCACTTTTAGTGAAACCCCACCGCTGGGAGCTGAGCCTGCGCACCCGCCGCGGGTAAGCCCCTGCGCCCCTCTGCCCTGCTTCTGCGTTCCCGCGACTAATTTCCTGTTCCAGCCCAGCCCAAACCGCAACGCTGGGAGCTGAGCCCGCGCGCCTGCTGGGTCAGGATCCTTGGCCTGCCTTCCCTTTCCCCGCCCCCCCCCCTTTTTTTT
>PVJA010034202.1:0-22730 GCA_004027025.1 Myocastor coypus | reverse complement strand
CACCCTTGTCTGGGTGGCACACATGTTGCATACAGACTGGGGAAACAGTTTCACACCTTTATAAATTCAGCAAAACTCTATGTACTGTACATTTGTGATGAGTAAATTTTATAAAATACAAATGATACATCAAAAGAACAATTTGGAATATATTTGCTCAAAAAGGGAAAAATTATGCTTGTCAATGTAACTGGTAAAGAATTCAAGCTTAGATTAAAATATCTGCCCTTGGAGTCAAAATTCAGTAAGAGGCTAGCTAGCCACCAATGTCTTACCAGGCTCCTTCCTTAGCCTTGTATTCCAGTACCTGTAATGATACCATTAATCTGGAGACACATTAACTGTGTGAAGTTCAAGCTGACACTTAAAAAATTCAATTAGCACTGTCCTAAAATCTCTTTTCCATTTCCACATGTCTCAATATATGTATTATTTTGTTGTGTCCCCTGGGATATCATTTTTTCTGTACTATACTTGAGTTATTTTCCCTGTGTTTTACCTAATTTCACATTGAGCAGTCCAGCACTTAAAATTTAATAACTATGCATCTATGCTGGTATAGACAGACCCCTCAGATGAGCAAACTACTGCCTTAGCAAAATTAGCCATTTCCAACATCCCCAAAAGTGATATATACTCACTTTTTTACTGGTGACAAAACACTATTATTTATCAAACAACACAGAAGTGACAAGACAGTGGAAATGGACTAGCTACTAGCTGAGTCATACTGTGAGGGCTGCAGGTCTCTGGGATGTAGCCAAAGGCAGAAGCAGCTAAAACAGTGATATGTTTGGCATCCACAGTACCATACAACCAGATGATGGGTGAGGGACATCTGTTTTAGTGAGGTTCCTGTTTTTTAAAATACAGTTCACATTTTGAAAATTTGGTCCTCATCTTCAGATTTCAAAGACAAAAACAATTACCTAAGAACACTAGCCAATGCTTAGCATATACCTGAAAATATTGTCAGACCACTGATCATTGCACAGTCAACACACTGATCCAGCTGACTGTGTGCTACAAAGAGCAAAGACGACCTGAATTCCCATCTCTCTTTGTGTCATGCCTTTGCTAGACATAAGACCTTAGAAAGAGACCTGAACTTCGCTGACTCTGTTTGTGTACCATAAAATAAAGATAACAGCTCTAGCTCCCTCACAGGCTTATGGGAATTAGGTGCATTTTTGTCTGTAAAAAAGCACTTTGTAAACAGCAAAGACCTATACAAATAGAGGCTAACTACCTTCCAGCAAGCCCTCACATCCCTTATATGTTATTCTGAATGTAAAGCCACCCTCCAATATTACTTTAGAAAAACATTCTGTTTTCATTTCCCTATCTCTAATGGGCCTTGTTGACCCTTGGCATACCTGGCTCTGCATATGGCCATTGCTTACTCTGCTGTACACATTAACGATTATTCTGAACAGTGCTTGGATCTGTTTCCTACACTTACACTTCCTGCCTCATGAAAGTAAAAAAATGCTGTTGCTTCAACATTTCTATAGCATACTTCTCCCAAAGGGTTTCCACATGCATTGCCCGCTGGGTGAAATGCGATTGCTGTTTAATAGCACATAGCAACACTATACAACAGTTGAAGACAGGATGCTAGACAGGCAATATTGTATGCAGCTGAAAGGACAAGGGAAGCCAATGTCAACAGATGCAGTTACCAGATGTGATCTTTGGCCAAGGAGGTCAAGGCCAATACTCTTTTAAGAAGTGCCACAAGATCTTTAGTGCTCCAAAGTCATTGCAGTCTTGGCATCACATCTTACTTAAGACAGAATCCTTTGGAGCCCTGACCCTTGGCTGTTGGTTGTTATTGATCTAGTTTTGAGGTGAGAGAATGTGTCTCACATGGCTTCACTAGTAGATCTCGCCTCATTATTTAGAAGACAGGCTCCCTGGAAAAGTTTTTAAATAAGAACTTGGCATTATTTGGGAGTGATTTAACTGGATGATAGCTGGAGTAGCTATGGACACAAGTTGCAATTTAACACTCCTTCCCCATGAGGCTGCCCTTTCCCCTGCTCACAGAGTGGGAAGAGCAATTGTTCTCCAGATCCACACAGGCCTGGGCTGAGCCACTTGTCCTCATTTTGTTCTCACTTTGACATTTACTTCCTCTTCAGTACAGCACAGGTGCACTAGTAGTCCTTATAGTATAGAGCAATGAAAATGAACTGGGAAAATGACTTTAAAAGGCAATAGATATCTTCATCAGCCAGATTTAAAGGAGGAACTAGGCAGATCACTTATAGTAAACTGCATACTACCATGACTGCCCCTCTAAGATCAACTGTGGGAACTTGTACAATACTGTCCAGGAGGAAATGCTACTGGGGGAAACTCTGATTGAACCAATCACTATTTTGCTACCTATGAAATTCTTACAGGCCAAATAATAAGTATGTGTAAGCACCTAGAATGTAAACTGGGTCATTACTAAATATTTTAATTAAAACAATTTCCTATGCCGCATGAAGTGTCAAGTATTTATGTGTTCAAACACCATGAGGAGGGATTTGTCCCCTAGGGAATCTATATGAGGGTCAGAGAGATTTTCCTTTCTCATATTTTGTAAAGGCAAAGAAAATTTGGCTGGAGCTGGGGAAATAGCTTGGCATGCCTGCCTGAGCATACTGTGCTGGCCCTAAAACCAGGCATGAGGGCACATGCCTGTGATTCCAGCGCTGGGAAGACTGAGAGAGGAAGATCACTACCAGTCTCAACTGCATAGTGAGATCATGTATCAAAAATGAAAAAAAAAGGCCTGCTTACTCCATTCCATTTTGTCCTATGAAGGTGTTCCATAACAAGATGTGCATGGGTCTTTTATGTATGATAAACCAGGAGAAAACCCAATTACTTGGGTTTTATCAGTTAATTTTCTGATTTTCCAGACCAAAAATGAGTTGCTTGCCTAATAACACTTTCTCCGCTGTCCCTGTCCTTCCAAACAACTAACACTGATAAACGAAGTTTCTTCCTGGTTTGTCTAGGAAGGGTGTAACATTTGGGGGTGGGGGCAGGTGCCAAGGCTTCAAGTTGGCTTTGAAGATGATACGTCACCAATCATGTGCCTTGCGTTTTCCTGCTTTCACCTGGCTGTGCCCAGGCACACTACATTACTTCTTTAATTCTGTTTTCCAAAATGTATGAATGCCTTGCTTCTAATTTAGCTGCAGATCCTTGGAAAGCAGATGCCAGATTCTAATACTGTTACCCAACGGCCTGCCTTGAAGGGCATGATACAGTACTTTGCACCTTGGACTTGTTTTCAGTGCTCATGATGCACTTAGGCCCTTACTCTTGTCAGACAAGTGCTGCAACATTGTGATACAGCCCCAGCTTTTCTTCAGACTGTTAATACAAGTTGTATTTTCCAGAATTTCCCTCTAGCCTCTTGACTTTGCCAGCTTGGGCTCCATCATTCCCCCATATATCTTCACTAACCAACACTCTCCAGTGGGTTCCATGGGCAGATATTACATGCAGCTTCTCACCTCTGTGCTGCTTTTGCTCACAATGTCCTTTTAGCCTTGAGTGATCTCTCCAGCTGACATTCTATTTATCTTCCAGGAACCATCTCATATATCATTTCCACCATGAATTCCTCCCCAATTCCTGCAGCTTAATCTAATCATTTTACCTGCACTACCACAACTCTTTGGAAATGTCTTAAATCTCAATTACATTGTGCTTTGTATTATAATTATTTGTGTCTCTATCTGTCTCCTCTTTGAGGGCAAAGGTTTTTGGACTGTGGGACAGTGTCTGATGTATTTTCATGCCTCTTCAGACCCCTGGTGCCTCTCAGAGTGTCTAGCACTCAGTGGCTGAATAAACAATAAACATTTAGAATCAGACTTTGAGCACTGTGTTGATTTATTTAACTGTCTGTATGTCTTCTAGCTGTTAATCAAGAAGCTTGGCACAGAACACAAACTCAATACAGAACACAGAACATCTGTGTAGGAGTAACTCCAAAGATTTTTAAATGTCAAATTTTTGGAAATTGGTTGAAATTCTTTCACTTGCATGAAATCTTTGTAGGCCTAGGAGTTAAGGAAGGGAAAAAATCGAAATCACTGACTTACCTCCAAGAGTTTTAGCCACAGAACATTTTGTAGGGTATTAAGAATGAGGGCTTCTGTTTAGGCAGTACTGGTTAATTTCTAACACAGAAAGTTATTTCTGGCCATAGTGTTAGTGGGTAGATTTTTTTTTTTTGCCTTTCTCAGTGCCGTCATGCATTGGACAAACACTTCTTTCAGAGAATCTGCCTTTCTGTGGGACTCTCACATAGAATTTCGGCTCCAGTGAAATGTGACAACACCACCGATCCCTCCAGCCAGTCTGTCACCAGCCAGATTCAGGGTTTCCCTGCATCATGCTCTTGCCTCTGATGCTGAAAACACCAGATATAACCTTTAATCCTTCTCTAGAAAAAATAAGCTTGGGGGAAAGTTTTGGAATACACTTCTCTGATACCACATAAACTCATTGGAATATATTTCCCAGGTCAGAAACAATAAATCAGTGGTATACTAGGTGTCAGTTTGTGGTGTATATGTCAGGTTGTTTTTCTTCTGAATCCTAGCCAAGTTGGAATCTATGTCATTGATATTCCAGTGTGCAAGTTATTATCATGATTAACACAGACAAAACTACCTGCTATTACATTCTAGGTATGTTTAGGTATGTATCTCATTGTCTAACCCGCTTCTTCCCTCCAGCTGTCTGGGTAAGGGGGAAATGGGGATTTCTCCCCCTCCCTTGCATTTTCTTTAACAACTGTGATGTCAAATGCAATTATTTGTGGAGGAATCTGCTGTATGCATGGATGAAAGGGACACATGCAAATCCTCAACAAGAAAGGGAAATACCAGCTATCAGGGAACTATGTCCCAAAAGCATGCGGCTCTGGCAGTCTCTACTGAAGGCCCCCTGTGCAGATATTAACAAGCTGAACACAATATGACTTTAGGAATGCAAAAGAAAAAAACTGTTTAACATTTGAAAAATCTCCTCCTCAATCTGAGGTCAACCCAGCTAATAAAAAAGCTTCAAAAACTTCTGAAAAACCATGAATAAGCCCCAGATGTTCCCGTTCTCAGCTGAACTTTCCAGCAAGTTATTTCATACCCTCTATTTTTCACAAGTAGAACTATTTCAACCTCTTGTGCTGTGTCCTATCTCTTTCCAAAGAAAATTGCCTCTAGCCAAATTCCTTCTCCCACCCACAGTAACTAATTGTCCATACTGTTATTCATCTCCTTTTCTGAAGAAGAATTAAATTGGCAAGACCTCTTAGTGCAAGGGTGGGGACCTTTTTTCTATCTGGGGCCACTGACCCACAGGGGGAAAAATCAATTGGGGGCCACACACAAGTAAGAAGCTTCTTGATTTAGTTTAGCTGTGGTTTGTTTGTTTTTGTGGATGAAAGAAACCTTCATCTCACGATTAAAAACAAAACAAAACAGGCAAAGGGAAATCTGCATTCACAAGACATATTAAATAATTTTTAAAAATACTTTTAGGTCTATGCTATGACCAATCTGGGGAACGAGGTGGGGGATACAAGAACAGATTGACAGAGGGAAGGCGGGAAGGGAGAGGGGAGAGACATTTACAAAAAAAAAGAGTAAGAGAAATAAAAATGACAGAAATAAAAAGAGCAGGTGAGCCGGGCATTGTGGCTCACGCCTGTAATCCCAGCACTCGGGAGACTGAGGCAGGAGGATTGGTGTGAGTTCAAGACCAGCCTGGGCTACAAAAGTGAGCTCAAGGCCAGCCTCAACTGCATAGCAAGACCCTGTCTCAAAAAGACACACACACACACACACACACACACACACACAAATAAAGAGCAGGTGATATAGGAGACACAAGTGGACACTAAGAGGAAAAAAAAGACAAATACTGAGAAAGCCTTGGCAGGCCTCCTACTTCATGTGTAAGTTGCAGTAAACAGCTTGTTCTAACCTTGGCCCTCCCTGTATTGTGGGCAGTAGAGTAAGTTATCACTGCCCTTTGAAATCCTTATTATCTTTCTAACAGTTTAGGAGAAGTTCTTTCTGTGCTGAGAAACAGCTGGTCTGCTTTGATTTTCAAACTTCAAAGCTGTTTTTTGAAATAAAGGTTATTTTCTGAAGAACGACTAAAGACTTTACACGTGTGCTGAGGAATGAGTGAAACTCTCTGACGCGGCAAAGCTGTCAGATGGCCTTCCCTTTGGCCTGTGAGAGATTAGGGCTCTCTTATTCCTAAGAGCTTGTGTGTTACATTTGGAATCAGCCTTGACTTCACTGACTTGGGTTTCTTCTCAAATCAAAAACAGTTTACGATTTATCTGGATCCTAGTACGGTAGACAATATAAAGTGCAGATCACATACACATCTCTAAGTTAAGAGAAAATAGACCTACATTCTCAGCTCTTCTATGACCCTTATTTTGCCATTGACAGCTGAACATTTTTTTTGTTGGAGGGCAGGGCCTTGCTATGCAGTTCAGGCTGTCCTTGAGCTCACATTTGTAGCCCAGGCTGATCTCAAACTCCCACCGTCCTCCTGCCTCAGCCTACCAAGTGCTGAGATTACAGGCATGCAACCCCATGGACGGCTCTAAGTTAAACTTCTGAATGTCTCCCCTACAACTAAGAGAGAAATTAGTTTCAAGTTGCAGGACAGATTTGAGAGCTATGTAAATGCGTTGCTGTACCTTGTTCCTAGAGTATTTAGGGTTACATTGTGCTCAGGGCCCATGAAACAAAACAAAATGGAACAGGAAAATGTGTGGTGAAGAGGATACAAAATAATGAAGGTTAGAAAATAGGAAAGGCAAAGTCATGTAACGACAGACTAAAATCACTGGCCTCTCGATTCTGACAAGAAGAATCCTGGAGGGAAACATAAGAGAAGTGCATACAGCCATAGTAGGTAGAGTATCTGTAGCTTCTAAAACACTGGAGTTGGGAGTAGCTCCTTGAATCTGAAAGAGATGATTTTAAATTGGAAGAAAGAAAACCATACTTTGCCTATCAAATGCTAAATTCAAGGCACTCATTTTGCTAATGGGTGGGTCAGGCAAAATACAGAAATAAATTCCAAGATATGTGGCTCAGTTTATGAATGATGGATTCATATTGAGCTATTCTGGGAAGCTCAATATTTAGGGTCTACCTCTACCTGTTCAGAGCGCTCTGTTTGCTGGAAGCAAGTAGTCCCCGGTGGTGTGATGCATGGGGCCCTCCTGGGATCATTTTTCTAAAAGGTTGTTGGTTCTGCCTTCAGAATTAATAAGGTGATGATGCCTGGACTATGTGACCAGGACAGATGACATTTTCTCTCAGGGGTTGGTTATTTTTGAGACAACCAATAGAGTAGAAGAACACTCAGCTGGGTTCTAGAGGAGTCTTTGGTTGACACCTGAGTGGTTTCAATGTTGTATCTCTAGTCTTCTACTTTAAAATTGTGGTTAAAATTCAAATGCATACATTGCTTTTTATGATTTCAAAACATTTAAAAAGCATTTTGGCAGAGTGTGGAGAGTTACAAAAAGGAAAAATTACTGTAATACTTCTTACATTTTGACACACATTCTCACAGATTTTTTCCCATATACACATCACATATGCAGACACATTGGTGTTTTGGATTGAATTTAATGTTGTCTCATAGTCTGCTTTCATACTAAGAATATAGACTGGACATCTTTCGATAGACAATAGTGTTTTCTAAAACAGTTTTTTTTTCAATTTCTGCGGATTCCTCCACTGTATGGAAGCAACAAAGTTCACATAACAAACCTCCAACTGATAGCTATTGAGATTGTTTTAACTTTTTGCTACTCACAAGCTATGCCACTGAAATATCCTTATATAGGCATCTTTGTGAATTTTCATACTCTTTCTTTGGGAGAAACTGCTAGAGGTGGAGCTGCTAGTTCCAGGATATATCAAGTGATGTAGACAGTGGCACTATCTTAATGCTTCCTATTCTCTCAGCACAGCAAAAGAAAGATCATGGAATTCTAGGTAAAAAGATATGGTTTTAAGTCCAAACCAAATCTTTTAGTCACATATAATTTGAATCTTCGCTTTTTCATCTATAAAAGAGAATATTAATGGTAACTATTGTAGTGATGAAAAATCAAAATGATAATATAAATAAAATATTTACATTGATGCCCTCCTGAATCCTCAGTGCTGATCCAGCTGTCTCTTTTTTTTTTATTTATTTATTTTTTATTTTTATTATTTTTATTTTTTATTTATTTTTTTTTTTTAGGACTGGGGTTCAAACTCACAACCTTGCACTTGCCCAGCAGGCACTTGTGCCTTGGAGCTATCTCCCTAGCCCCCATCCAGCTGTCTCTTGGGACAAGCAAGTCTCTTAATCGAGTAAGCATATGACGATCACATGCAAAATAGCATCTGCCTCCCCAAAGGTTCCGTGCTGTCTCACATTCCCTTAGTGATCGATTCCTGTTGTCTGCCATGCTGGGAAGGAGAGTTGATCATGTTCTCTTCCTCATAGGGCCCTCTATAAATACACTCAAAATGTGTGGGACTAAATAGTACATTCTGGCGAGAAACCAACTTTCTCAGGAAGAAAGAGCAGTTGCTTTGCAATGCAACTCGCAATTCTTTTGCAAATTTTGGGTGTCTTGGTTTGGGGAATAAAAACTTGCTGCTATCCATCTTTGACAACCAAAGGCATTTATAGATCATGTGTTTTTCTGTTTTGTTTTTGAAATCTATAAGGGAGCACATAGAAAGCATGGTGCTCATTATGATTTTCAGACATTCAGCCAAGTACTGGGATTCAGAAATCCTTGAAAAATTCCATTCTGTGTCGATCACCATCTTTCTCCATATCAGTTGTTTACTATTTTCTACTAAAGAGAAAGTTCACTAAGTGGAAAGCAGGGAAACAATCAACTTATAATAAAAATTCTTCCATTTGGTGGAAGACAAGGGTGGATTGCCTGGAAGGAAAGCAGTGAGCAGCTATGGCAAAAGCAGTATCCCTGACCCAAAAGGTGGCATGACATAAGTGTAAGTAAAATGAAGATGGGTCTTATAAAAAGAAAACCTTTCTTTTTATGCCAGAGAAGAAAAAAAGACACTGCATCAAAAAATTGCTTGGAGATCAAAGGAAGTAACTATATAAAGTAAAATATAAACACAAGTCATTCTGGAGACTAGTGCTATAAGAAAACAGAGGGTTTAAAAAAAAGACTATAGCTCCTTAGCAGCCAAGGGCAGTGATGATCTTATTGACTTTTCCAGTCCCTGTATCCAACACAGGACTTACGGTGAAATACACAGTTCTGAGCTACGGCAATGCAGGAGGACAGAAAAGGGTCTTGGACAGAGAATGTTGCAGAGAATGAGCAGAAAGCTCCTGGTGATTGGTTAGAGGGAAGAGGGTTCAGGAATAGTGGCATATGTAGGGAAGTGATAACTTAAATTGACTGGGACACAGTAGGTCCAGGGAATGTGGTGAAAATAAAGACAACTATATACTGATCTGTCCTTCTTCCCAGGGGCAAGCATGAGAAATCTGTGCAGTAAGGACAAGTGTGAGAAGATTTTGATCACTTTCATAACCCACAAATAAGAAAGTTTCCTAATATCTAGTTACTGACACCTGAGGCATGAATCACCACAGGACTCCAAGACTCAGGAAGACTGGAGTCTAGAAATAAATTAGGCCTTTGAATTACTGTTTCATTTTAACTGTTCAAGTCCCAACAAGCTGAGCCTGGAGCTGGAAGGAGATAGCCAAGAAAAGGAAGGTTTTTATTACTCGGGCTTTGACAGAAAAAATAGATTTTCCATCTTTGCTTAATACCATATTTTAAAGCAATAAAATAGGCAGAACAGGAAGGAGTGAGCCATAGCCTGGGGTCTTTATAAATAGACTTACATGGATAAGAGCCACAACATAGCAATGAAGTAAAGGTCACCAATAGGAGACATAACAAGAAAAGACTTCATAGATTTTTCCAGTTTCTATTAAGTTGTGAGTGTCTGAATTACTGGAAGGAGGAATCATGTGCATGACACGATCTATTCTACTATATTTATCAAAATAGTGAACCAAAGCTATTCGTAATAACTGTTTTTAGAAAACTACAAATATCCTGTACATGTCTTAAAGGCAAAACACCCCCAAGGGAATATTTTATAACTGATTCGTTTGTTTATTTTGCAGTGCTGAGTATTGAACTCAAGTCCTTCCAAGAGAACAGCATGCCCAGCAAATGTATGCTTTTAGTGGTTCACAGGATTTCCCCTAGGTTTTTCTTCCCCTCTGCACATACACATATACTTTCTTCTCCACATTTATATCTTTCCCATGTGCAAAATACTTCTATGCCATCCCAATAGCCCTGAAAGACGTAACCCTTAACAGTGCCAATTGTAAATCCAAAATACCAATGAAATATCATTAACTCAAAAATCTCAGACTTCATTATTCTAAATCAAGTGTGAGTGGGATTGTGGGAATAATTCCTCTCCATTTACGTACTTAGGAATGCAGACTATCAGTTAGCTGTTTTTCAAAGATGGTGGGGCAGCCTTGGCAAACAACAATTGATATTCTGGCCTAAGGATGGGAGAAATCAGAACACAATCCTTCATCCAATCGTGCAGTCAATTCATATCCTTTATCTCCTATGTGCCAGCCACTACTCTAAGAGTCAGAAGTCACAGGCTGTAAACTAGCTCCTATGGTGTCTAACTAAAATACTTTCTGGCCTTCCTAGCTCCTGCTCTGACCAGTGAGCAGAGTACAGGGGTGCAAAGGACAGAAGAAGAAGCAGCCCATGCCAGCAAGCACATCGTGGTGAAAGACCAAGTAAGTTCACTGTCAGCATCTGCTTGGATAGCACTCAGCAAATGGGGTCTTATCTATAAAATGCACAAAGTTCCTAGAGACTGTTGCAGGAACATAGCACAAACTACATGTAACTGTCACACATAGAAGAACACAGGCATTAATAACAAATAGGGAAATGTCTTGCAAGAAGGTGTGGAGATGGCGAGCAGTCACTTCTTCTCTGGTTCCCCCACTCTGCTTTGTGAGGCTGTCATGAAACACAGTAGTCTCTCCAACACATCTAAGCACCCACGGTGGCAGCTGAAGAAAAACACTATAATCTCTCTCGATCTTTCTCACAGTTTCGGTAATTTTTGAGACTTCAGTGAATGGATGGCACTCAGCATTCAACAGCCAAGGAGCCACTTTTAATTGGAATCCTGGCTAAAAAAAAGTGTGTAACAAATTGATTAAAGAGTAATAGTTAACACATTCATCAGGGAATCTAAATACCTCCTTGTGAGAACTTTTGCTTCAGGTTCAATGAGGGACAAATCTCTGCAGGTACTAGAATTTTTCCTTTCATTTTCTACTGTGAGACCTGGAGAAAGCTACTGGTTTGCTTTTAGAGCTTCACATCATATACCTTCTTCTCTTGAGGCCCAAACTATTAGCTGCTCTGAGTCCCTCCTCTGTCCTGGCTAATGGCCAAAGGATGATTGGCTCAACTTTAGAGATAAAGCAGTTCTCATTCGCTAAACTATTTCATCAGTTGGTGGAAAGGAAGGTTAATGAATTTTAATAACAGGCTTCATTTCCTTGCCTTATAAACCCTTTGAGGCTCAGCTGGACTCCTTGCCTCTGATTTCTGGTCTCTAAAACACGCTTCATGCTGCCAGCAGTTATCATCATAAAACACTGCTCTGACCGTATCATTCCCAGGCCCCAATCCACTGCTGACAGAGTGAAGCTCAGATTCCTTGTGATACTATTCAAGGCCCTATGAAGTGTATAGCACCTCTTCAGCCTCACCTTCCACTCTCTTCCATCCGGGCCTGTGGCCTCAGTCCTCTAGCTACATAAAGCTATGAGTATATTTTCCTGCCTTGGAGCTGCTGCTCCTATCACATTCCTCTGCCAGGAAGGGCCTTCCTTCCAATCTCCGTCAAAATTTTCATCTTTCAAAGTCTGGTTGAAAGATCACCTGTTCTGAAGAATTCCCTCAGTAGGAAGTCTTCTTTCCCTTCTTTGGGCGAGCATGCTCATAGGTTTATATTTTTCCTAAAACACTTACACTAGGCCTTGGACTAGAGTTATATAAGTATATTCTCACCATACAACCTGAAAGCAGGAAGTATGCTCAAAGTATTTCTGCACTGCTGTGCACAGGTCCTACTCTCCAAGTTGGGCGATAGAATTATTTAACATTGGATTACTGAATCCAGTTGGAGATGATATATGCATATGTCATGACAAGTGTGTAAGTGCAGGAGAGATTCTGTATTCTTTATAAAGAGCTCATGTAGCAGCACTACACAGAACAGGGGAATAAATAAAGTAATTCCTACGTGGGCATGGTGGCACATGCTTATAATCCCAGCACTCTAGGAGGCTGAGGCTGAGGCAGGAGGATCACAAGTTCAAGCTGAGCCTAGGCAACTTAGTGAATGAACAGGATCGTCTCACAGAAATAAAAGTTAAAAATGGTCTGGTGATGTAGCTAAATATGAACTCCTTGGGTTCAATTTCCAGTATTACATAATAAAAATAAAAGTAAATAAGAGGTGAGGGTGCATAAAAGTTGAGCTTTATTATTTTGACATGTCTTATGCACTCCATTTTGTAACCAAGTCATAGAAGTAATCAGAGTTCAAGTGACATCCAAGAAATATAGACAAAAGCGAAGGCCATTCAACTTAGTAGACACTCAATTGTGACCTCAATCTCAACATCTTACAATCAAACCTGTAGCTTTAACAATAAATTGTACTGTGGGTTATCAGATTGTGATTATTGATCAACCAATTTGCCACACAGCAGCTCAGGGAATAACATAACTAAAGAAAGAAATCAGCAGTAAGATAATTGCTCCCCACAGGGATACCCTTATCCTATATTTATTCTGGCAAACAAAGGCAACAGCACTACTGGGTTCTGGGCTGGAGATCTTTCAGCCCTCCACTGCCTTCAAGAATCCATATGCAGCTATAACAAACTCCTTCTAACTTGGCTTAGCCTTTTGTATTAGCTCATTAATGAGTCTGGATTCCTTCCCCATTTTCCATGGTATCCCAGGCAGGGACAAAAGCTCAGGCAGCAGGGGGCAGCTTTCTTTTTGCCTGACAACAAGTAGTCACTGGTCCCCTTGTGGCTAACAAAATCCACAGTTCTTTGAAGGCAGAGCTTGTGTAATGGGTCTCATCTGCCCCAGGCCCTGCAATACAAAATAGAGCTTCAGGAATTTGGGCTGTAATCAGTGTTTCTGGCATCTGTGACATCATCCCAACAGCTGAGAGTGATGGTATCTCAAGAAAGCTCAGTAGCCCAAGCTCTGTGAATTCTTTCTGCTCTGTTGGCATGTGAAATACACACATACTCACCAACATAGTTTATGCTGCCCAAAATCATTCTAAATACCTCCTGAAAGACATATGCCAATGAGGATAGTCACATTAGCCCCATTTTAAATATAGGGACCTCTCAGCATCTTTAGCCAGGGAGGAAAATGCAAAAAGAAATGCAGATGAAGTTGCCTTGAACTTTACAGCACTCAGGTCTCCCTACTTGAGACTCACCTTCTCCAAAAGATCCTGATAGGGCTGAAGATTAAAATGGGACTTTTGAGGGCCAGCAAGATACCTTAGCAGAGTAAGGGCCTGCTTAGGCAAGCATAGGGCCTGGGGTTTGATCCCATGCACCACATGCTAAGCTGGTCCCACCCCTGGGCACACTGAGCCAACCACCAAGACTGGGCTTCCCAGTGTTGGGAAGGCTGAGACAGGAGAATTACTATGGGTCTGAGTTGCATAATGAGACCCTGTACCAAACAAATTAAATAAATTTTAAAAAATTAAATGGGACTTTTGGATCATGTGTTAAGATCATAAGGTGAGCTGGCCAAATAGCTCAGTGGATTAAAGTGCCTGCTTAGGCAGACATAGTGGCCAAGGTTTAATCCCTAGCATGTCATGCCAGCCGCACCCCCAGGGCAAAAGACAGTGATTGAGACTGGACATGGTGGCGTGCTATAATCCAGCTCTTTGGGAAGACGAACACAGGCGGATCACTACAACTCTGATCTATGTAGTTAGGCCCCATAGACCCTGCAGACTCTTACTAAAAAGTAAAAAAAAAAAAAAAAAAAAAAAAAAAAAAAAAAAAAAAAAAAAAAAAAAAAAAAAAAAAAAAAAAAAAAAAAAAAAAAAAAAAAAAAAAAAAAAACTAACAAACAAAAAAAGCTCTCTAAGCTATATTCAAATGGCAGAGCATCGACATTAGGGCACAGTTCAAACTTGGGGAAATCTAAAGAATTTGATTTAAATATATTCACATAAATATATTTAATTTACCAAGTTCATTTTTTATTCAGTCACTTTGAGCCAAACTTAACTTTAAATAGTTCAAAAATCTGTTGAAACTTGGCTAGATATGTTTTTCCAAGAATCTTTAGAATTTAGATTATATTTAGAGTTTTTAAATCACTTAAACATTCCTGACTAAAAAAATTACAGTGTCTCAATTCCAGAAACTGACAAACTGAGGTGCAAGGCTGGAATCACTTAAAAGGTGTCTCTTGACTGTCCCTTATAATAACTCTTTATATAGTAATAACAAGAAGAAACAGAGTAGCTATAATTTTGACTGTCTACTACATAGCATATCTAATACTTATAGTAATCATTCAAGGTAGTTGACGGTGTACTTATTTCACAGATATTAGGAAACTTGTACAAGGAGAGTTAAATAATTTGCTCTAAAGCCAAATAACTCAAAAGTGAAGTATCTGTGAATTAAAAATAGATTTGTTTGGCCTTAAAGCCACTGTCCTTTACCCAAAAGTAGACATCCTGGTTTTGTAACCTCAAATTTGTTATCATGACTCTAAGTCACACAGCAATAATGTATTACAGGACCAGAGAGCTAGCTCAGTGGGTGCAGTACCTGTCTATCAAGCATAGGGACCTAGATTCCGTACCTGGTACCAAATGTCATGCTGGCCCCAAAACCCTAGGCACACTGTGCTGGCCACCAAAACTGGGTGTGGTGGTGCATGGTTGTAATCTTAGCACTGTGAAGGCTATGACAAGAGAATCACTACGAGTCCAAGATGGATAGTGAGAACCCGTACCAAATAAATAAAGAAATAAATGATTTTAAAATGTAACAATGCTTTACAACTAAGGTAAGTATTACTGATTTAATAGAAGTTCATTTAAAACAAGGAAGTCTATAATCCACAAATAGTCCTTTTTAAGAGGTAAGGAGCATCTTTCTACTTTTTTACTTCCATTTCTCTCTCTCTCTCTCTCTCTCTCTCTCTCTCTCTCTCTCTCTGTCTCCTGTGCTAATAATGCCCACATCTAAAGGCTGCTAGGTGATCACTACATTCCAGTAATATTATTTTGGGTTAGTGAAGGTTTTATAATTCCTCATTGCATTTTCCATTATAACTAAAAATAAACATGTTTGTAAAGTTGGGTTTCCTGTAGTACACTTTTGTGCTTGCACTTGCAATCCAGAATGTAATACTTTCCATATATCCCTTTAAAATTTCACATTGGTGTTTTCCTCTGTCATTGCAGCCTGCTGAGGTATTTGTGGATCCAAATTGTTATTTCAGCTAACTCTACCTTCCTTCATGCCATAACTGCATATTAGAAGTATTCCTTCTTTGTCTTCATATATGTCACTCATAAAAACCTTAGGCACTAAGTATCAAGTGTAAAGCAAACAAGTAAAGGCCTTTCTCCAGTCTGGCATCTGCTATTAGACCTATTTTTCAGGTCTCATAATCAATTATCTAAACATTTATGAAAATGGATGGTCGCTTTGTCAACATTTCATGTTACTCCCTTAAAAATAAACTGCAGGAATCTCTGTCAAAAGTCTTGATGAAAGCCATAAATACCAGTGTGCACTGTTCCTCTGATGCAGCAAGGTACAGGCACACATAAGGGGAAGTGGCCAGATTTGTTCTTAGTGAGCCCACAGTGGCTCTAAGTAATCACCATGACTACTGTTGGCAGGTCACACTTTCCAAAACTCTAGAATATTGTTACATATTAGCATCCCTATTATTGGTTTGTGACTGCTACAATCCATTGTCCACCTACGAATGTGAAGGTAAACAGTAGTATCTAACTCCTATCTTTTGACTCTTCTTCTATTCCTTATGGTGCCCTGTAATTTCTTGACAATGACACTGGGATGTTAACATAAGACACCTCATTGCCTTCTGACATGACTGACCTGAACTTGGGCCTAATTTATATGACATATGATAAAAGTACTTACTTAGCTTTCTGTGGATCTTGCTAAGTACTCATCTATAATACAGAATGCTCTGAGAAGTGAGGACTGAGGAAAAGATGGACTATGAGAAAATATCTGGATGAACTCATTAAGACTATATTTTAAAACTCTTAAAAATTACCCAACATAAACTAGTTCACAAAATAATGTGATTTTTCACTTTGAACATTAAGTAGAACTCCACTGGAAACATTCCATTTAGCAGTTGCTATGCAAAAATCATGCTAGTTGCTATCTAAGAAAAGTATACACTTAGGAATACAGGACTGACTTTAACAGCATTCAGTACCAATCAGGAGCACATACACATATGGTCATGGGTCAAATAAATTTATGCTTGAAGGTTAGGTCTCAAATAATGATGGTGTCTTAGTTACTCTTCTCATGTTGCTGGGACAAATACTCGGCACTCAAAATGAAGGAAGGAAAGGTTTATTTAGCTCACAGTTACTGGAGGTTTCGTAGTTTAAAATAGCCTGCATTACATAGCAAGGCCCTGAAGCCTTATTTGTTGAGAAGACAGGGTCAGTGCCTCCGTCTTCATCAGACATCTCTCTGCCCAAGGTGGCCTCAATTATAGACACTGCTGTTTCACACTATAGGGTCCAGAGAAGGGGCTGGGGTGCTGCTGTGTCCAGGATGACTGGCTCCACACCTCTAAGACAGACTGAAGGCCTGGGGGATGGGGTGAAGCGCATGCTGCCATTTCGCTCTTCTCTGGCCACGCCTCTCAAATCACTCACTGCTCCTCTAGGCACATCTGCCCCATGACTTACATGAGGCTTTAGGAGAGACAATTAGACACAAACCATATCAGATGGATATACAGAACTAAATTTTTTGCCTGAGCCTATAGACAAGGATCTATCATCTGGAACCAGCATGACTTCTCTGTGTAAAGATGCCAGTTCAAGCCAAAAGAGCTTGGTATTTCCTTCCAATGCATTTGGTCACAATCTTAATGACAGGTTAGCAAATTTAGAAATGTTGGTCATCAGCTTCAAAGAAGATACTTTGGACATCTCTTAGATTACAGTAGACTAGAGACAACAGGCAGGATGAGTCACATGCCAGTATCCTAGAAATGGGGCTCAAATAAAAACCACAAACATGGGGGAGACAACTTGAGAGAGAAGTCCACCATATGAATTCCAGTACCAGGGCTATTTAGAAAAATAAGCCACCACCAGGTCCTAGCATTGCTTACAGCTCAACTTTGGTGAACACCATGATGTGAAAGAATCTAACCTGAAGGAAAGAAGCCCAGCATAGAAGCAGTGGCAGGGCTGTTGCCTTCATTGTAGCCTTGTGGACACTGCCCAGTGCTCAACTGTTCCACCTTGCTTACCACTGAGAAATGGGCCAGTGACCAAGATCTGTGTAGGAAGGAGAGTAGGGCTCCAAGCACCAGAGAATCACTCAGTGAATGAATCAGGATGAGAGAACAATGGCTGCCCTCTGGACAGGGATCTGGCATTAAGGGATCTATGGGACAGTGAGTTTGCACGGCTGTGCAGTGCCTGAGACAGGTGTGACGCAGTGGTGGAGAGAAGTCAGTGAGGAAGTGCCAGGGGAATGGGGACCAACAGTATTCCCCATTACTACATGGTCCATGTCTATGTGCTACCTTTCTGGTGCCCACCCTCCAAATGCTGCAAACAGTGTGGTGCACATGCGGTCCTGTGCATCGGCAGCTTAACACTAGTGAATTCTGAATGAAAGCACTTTTCTCCACCAAACCCTAAACCTTACTGCATACACAGGCTGGCCAGGGACTATCTGAGAGGCTCAGAGTGTTTGGTATGGGTGGAAAGCCAGGGAGAGGAGCAGCATGTTCACAAGATATTGTATGGCACACTTACATGGAAAGGCATAATAAAAATATACATAAGCAACTGTAGAAATTATGGCGGGGGGGATAGAAATCAAGGAAGCATCTCCAAAAGTTATTGAAAAACTGGGGCTTGCCCAGTCTCATTGTGTCTTCTGTCCTTCTGATATTAAAGTGTTCAATCAGAAGACAAATTACTGGCTAGTCATGCCAGCGGGAGTGCAGCTGCAAGCTGCAAGTGATAATGTTAAGTAGAGTCAGTGTCTGCCCTAAACCCCAAGCCCATTCACTCACTGGTAAGTAAGAGAACAAATCAAGCTCAAGCACCAGTGTCCTGGCTACAACCACAGAGGATTGGAGTCCCAGCCCCTACAACTTTTAAAACGCAAGGTCTCTCCAGTTTTGAACTAAGGGGAAGAGCACACTGATTGAATTCAGCTTGAAATATAAATAGGATGAAGAGGACTCTTTTGTGTCTTTGTCTGTGTCTGTTTCCTTTTGTCTCCTTTCATCTACTATTTATGCACGTGAAACAGAACAAGGATTAATTAGATTTAGTTTAGATAGTATCTTTCATGATCATGTCAGGTTAATCCTTACCAGAAAGCTTTATACAAGAGTCAAACTTGAACTTTTTACTAGACTATTAATTGGATCTAACTTTCTTATAATTTCTTCCAATCTCCAATTATATTTCCCTGTCTTCTTCCTTTATCACACCCCTCAAGTAACCCATTAAACAGCTTATTTCCCCTCTTCTCTTTAATAATATAGATGTAATATCACGAAAGACTATCGCTTTTCTTTCTTTAATTTGCTCTTTTTTCTTCATTTTTTTGAGCTATTTTTTCCTTTCTCCTTTCACCTTCCCTTCTCAACACACTAGCTTAATTGTCATCAATTCAATTTCACTGTCTTTCTCAGATTTTTAATAAAGTGTGATGTGGTAAAGCAATCAAGACATTTGACATAGGCAGCCATAATGATTGAAAGTGAAGAAATGGAACTTGAGTTATTTTTACTTTATCATTCTGTGAGACTGTTTAGAACATTTACTTGCACCTACTACTTAAAGCAATAAAATATGGGCGTTTTGGTCTAAAAATAAAGCACACAAGTTTCAGATCATAGATGTTGACATAACTGGTAGCTGTTCTCTAACGACAATGCAGTGAAGAAGACTGATGTGGATCAGGTGCATGGTCACAGCATAACTGAAGCCAAGGTCACATCACAGGGAGAGATACACTAACTAGACAGATTTCCAGAATAACAACAGAGTTTTTCTACCTGAACTGACCTTAAAAACTCTGCCACAAGAACCTTAGAAACATGAGAAAACAGGACAGAAAATGTCAAAGTCTTAATTTCCCAGAAGCTGATCCACAGGAAACTAAATAGAGGAAATTTCATGCAAATAATTAAAAATACAAACTGTTAAAATGGTCAAAGAGATCAAAGAAGAAATTAATAAGCAAATACTTAAGATGTTCAGTGTGTCTAAACAGGATTCAAATAAACAGACTAATGGTCTAATTAATAAAATGTTTAATGAGCTGAAAGAAGATGAAAACAAAAAATAAGTTAAAGAAGACAATATATGAATGATCATTTTTGTAAAGAATAAAGAATATCAAAAAGAATCAAGCAGAGATCCTGAAACTGATTTGGAAGTATGGACAACAGGAGTGACCAATTTGAGAGGAGACTGTCAGAAGCCAATGGCAAGGATGATATAGTAGATCATGTGCTCAATGATGGCCTTAAAAAGATATCAGAGAAAAACATACTACAAAAGCAAGCCTGTCATGATCATAACTGATTCTCAACACAGACCTTCAAGGCCAAGAGAAAAGTTTTCAAGCTTAAAACAGAAACAATTGTCAACCAAGATTACTTTATCTGGGAAAACTGTCCTTCCAGATTGATGGAAAAATACTTTCATGAGGAAGAGAACCTAAAGACGTCCATGAGCACCAAATCAGCATTATAGAAAGTACTGAAGGGGATCAAGACAGAACATGGCCAAATATTACCACAATGTCCAAAGGAAAGAATATATCTAACTGGGAGAATGGTTAAAAGAAAAGGAAACAAATGAGCACTGGAAAATAACGCATTGACATTCCAATAAGGGCAGGCCAGATAGCTCAGTGGATTAAAGCTCCTGCTTAGGTAGACGCAGAGAACAAGGTTCAATCCCCTGAGAACCCCACCCCCGGGGGTGTGCTGAGGTGGCAATTGAGACTGGGTATGGTTTACATCCCTGTAATCTCAGCACTTGGGAGGCTGAAAACAGGAGGATCACTACAAGTGCGATCTGTACTAAGACCCTGTAGGTCTTGTACTAAATACATTTATTAAAAAGAAAAGAAAAATATCTTACAATAATAACACTCAGTATAAATGACCTTAACTTCCTAATCATAATGCACAGACTAGAAGGTTGGATAAAAAAAAAAATCAAAACAAAACCATATGTTACTTGCAAAATACACACTTCACACAGAAACACAGACAGAAAGCAAAAATATGAACAATGATACTGTATGCCTGAGAAACCTAAAAATTAACAGGAGTAGCTTCACTATCCTATTTTCACACAAAGTTAACACTGAAAAAACGAACAGTTCACTTGGAAGAAAACTATTATATATGCACCAAATGTTAGCACACCTAATTTCATAAAACTACTGGACAAACAGACACCAGTACAGTAATAGTGAGGGATTTCAATACCCTACTGTCACAATAGATCAATAGGAAAATAATTCAACAAAGAAATATTAGACTTGACGCACACAATTAAACAAATACTTCTTATCTACAATAGTTCATCCAACAATAGCTGTATACATATATTTCTCAAAGATGCACAGAATTTTTTTCAAAGTAAACCATTTATTAGGCCATAAATCATGCTTCAATAAATGCAGAAGCAAGAAAATAATATATTGCATCCTATCCTATAATGATAGAATATTAGAAATCAATAGCCAAAGAAGCCATAGAAACTGTGTAAACACAAACTGATTAAATAATATACCCACCCATGAGTAATCCATGAGTCATAGAAAAAAGTAAGATCAGGGAAGAAATTAAAAAGTTCCTAGAATAGCCGGGCGTGGTGGCTCACGCCTGTAATGCCAGCACTCGGGAGGCTGAGGCAGGAGGATCGGTGTGAGTTCGAGACCAGGCTGGGCTACAAAAGTGAGCTCAAGGCTAGCCTCAACTGCATAGCGAGACCCTGTCTCAAAAAGACAAAAAAAAAAAAAAAAAAAAAAACTCCAAAAAAAAAAAAAAAAAAAAAAAAAAAAAAAAAGTTCCTAGAATGAAGGCATAGTGAAGACATAACGTACAAAAATCTATGGAAAGCACTTCCGATAAGAAACTGTGAATACTCACCTTAACAAAATACAGCAGCCACACATAAATAACCTAATAATGCACCTCAAAGGTTCTAGAAAAACAAGAGTGATCCAATATAAAACTTGTAGAAGGAAAGAAATTATAAAGATATATGACAGCAGTAATTAATGAAATTAATACTAAAAAACTACTAAGACGCAAAAGATTGGTTCTTGGAAAGGATTAAACTCATTCTTTAAAGCTGGCATTATACTGAAACCAAAAGTGGACAAGCTCTCAATAAAAAAGAAAAATATAGATAAATTTTCTCGTTAAATATAGATGCAGAAATCTTCAACAAGATACTTTGAAACAAAGTATGGCAAATCACTAAAAAGATCATATATTACTACACTGACATTCCATCTCACTGCAGAAAGAAAGGCTATCATTAACAAATCAACAAATAGGCTGGGCGTCATGGTGCATGCCTCTAATTCCGTTTCTCAGGAGGCTGGGGCAGGAGGACTTCTGTGTTGGAGGCCAGACTGGGCTGCAAAGTGAGTTCAAGAGCATCCTGAGATGCATATTGAAACACTACCTCAAAAAGCCCCCCAAAAAAGTAAAAAATAAAGAAAGAATGCAATAACAAATATTGTTTGCAAAGCTGTGGGGAAAAAGCATCCTTCTCTGCTGTTAGTGGGAGTGTAAATTGTTACAACCAATATGGAAAGCAGTGTGGAGATTCTTCATCAAACTAGAACTAGAAGTTCTACTTGACTGAGGCATTCTCCTTTAGTATTTTCCTGAAAGAATTAAAAGCATCGTACTATAGCAATATATGCACACTATATTTATAATACCACAATTAGAAATAGTTAAATCTTGGATATACCCCAGATGCATATCAACAGATCAATGAATACAGAAAATGTGGTTTTAATATGCAATGGAGTACTACTGTGCCATAACAAAGTAAACTTGAGACATTTATAGGTAAATGGATGCATCTTGAGACCATATTTTAAGTGCAATAAATTGAATACACATATGTAACATCACATTTTTTCTATTGTGTGAGAAACTGAGAGGATAAATAAGTACCCAAGTGGATGATAAATATGGGGGAGTAGGACAAAAATGTTCAAATGGAAAGGGGAACAGAGGAGAGGAG
>PVJA010034201.1:0-22728 GCA_004027025.1 Myocastor coypus | reverse complement strand
AAAAATGAATGTTTAATTATACAGGTCTTGCTTCGACTTGCCCTTGACCACCCAGCAAGAAAAAAAAAAATCCTTAATTACAATGCATGGAACGCAGATCTAGAATGGTGAGATGAGCTTTAGGAGGCTTAGATTCAATAGCCTCCAACATCACAAGCTTCACTGGTGGCCCACTGCAATTGCAGCACATTTGACTGTATATGTACCTGCTTCCTCTTAGTCCAAGGAGAAGTATATTCTTTTCCTTTTTTTTTTTTTCTTTTTCTAAGCAACATCAATAGGGAGGTGGGTCATGCCCACACACTGTACTCTGTAGAACGATGGTGAGGACAATATGCAATATGTCAACTTTCAAAGAAAAGAAAGGGGAAAATAAAAAACATAATAATGTTGATTTACAAGGGTTAATGTTTAATTGTTTGATCAATCTTATATACCTATATGTATTAATCTAAACTGATCTGATGATGAAAATGTGTAATATAACTCGTGTTACATTTAAACAATAAAAAAGGGAAAAAAATTAAAAATTTAAAATTATAAAAAAAAAAAAAAGCTTACAACAGGACACACTCCAGCTACCCTCTACTTTCAACACACTCTGGATGTGTCAGCCCAGCAAGGGCTTTACCTTGTTTTCTTTGCTAGAAGATAAAGTCATACCATTTTTCTTCCATGGCTTGTGAGAGAATTAAATGCAATAAAAGATTGGCAACAACTGGGCCTTAGTAGGTACTCAAGTTGATGTTTAGTCCCTTCTTTTCCTCCTCTCTGTCTACACTTGTTTTTGTGGCTCATGATTATGATGAGGCTGAGCCTCTGCCCATGGTATGTACTGTCAAAGTTTTCTAGGTAAACACTGGTGGTAAATAAATACTTGCTCTAAGTTACCTGACTAATTTATCACCCACTATGGTGCAATAAAAAAAGCATCCTCTACACCATATCTTGGTCCTAATTGAATACTCTCTTTGTGGGAAACACAGAGTAACTGAGAAGTCCATTCAGCTATTAAAAGCAATAGGCTAGACCTCAATGGAATGGTATGGCAGTTGTAGCATTGCTTCTCTAGCGCTAAGCCCATGGCAAGAACTCTCCATGAATGCTTGTTTATTCCTCATAATGGCCTTCTGAAAGGTCCTATAATTGATCCCATTTTGTGCGTGAAAACACCGAGGTACTGAGAGACATGTGCATGGCTCGCTAAGCACAAGAAAGGTAGAAGTCCTGAGCACCGTGATCAGAAGTCCCTGTTATGGAATGCATATCTCCACACATGTACACACATAGGAAATCATGCACTGCAATGGGTTTAGGCCGACTATACAGTTAGAGGACACTGTTCCCCAAGCCCACCTTCCCTTCTGACACCAACTGTCGACCATCAGGTCAATCATTTTTTGTAAGAATTCACAGAACTCACTGAAAATGGCTAACCTCACAACCCAGTTCATTACACAGATTGGATACGGCATAAGTTCAGCCAAGAGGAGAGGAGGCTAGGAAAAGCCTCAGATGTGGAGCTCCCATCATCCTCTCCCAGACACTCATGGACGTTTTGTTCCCCTGACATCTGTGTGTGGCAATGTACACAGAGCCCTGCCAAAGAGCTGAACACTCTGAGGCTGGTGTTCAGCATGCTTGTGGCAGCCCCTGCACAGGCAGGACTGACACACACATGGCTGAGTTTGTCACTAGGTAACAGATGGCATGACTTACTGCTTCCACCTGAAGTCACACAGTCTTTCTGGTGTGGTGAGCCTCACCCAAAATCACACTGTGATTGCCTAGCCAGACCAAAGTTCCAAGCAAGGGTCCTATCTGGAGCCAAGGTCAAAAACCAGACTTCCTTTCAGAGTATGTTGATTCTTACTGCACACACAACTGTGTATTTGCTTTGGTATTTTAGGCTGACATACAAATTGTGTATACGTGCACAGAAAAAGGAGACAGGAATGAGATATAGCAAACTATTACCATGCGTAACTGAATAGCTCTGAGGAATGCACAGAATATGCAGATGGCTGGGCCCTGAAGGCCAGATCCAGCTTCCTTTCAACAAGAAAGGGGACTGGAGCAGCGCCGCACTGGCCCGAGTGGAGTCTAGCATCCGCAGCGCTGCGTAGCCTGTTTAAGAGCAGTGCAGGGCCGCGGCCGGGGGCGGCGGTAGTGAGGCCACCGCTACGCTCCAGCCCCCTTCTTCCTCCATGGTTTCTCACCGCTCCCGCGAGTAACTTGGCTCCACGGGCTCGTTTGTCATCTCGCACGGTGTCCATCGGCCGCAGCCGCTGCCGCGAACAGACTTCTTCTGACGGCCCTAGCCGCACAGGCCGGGACGCCTCTCCTCCCTCCACCCCGGTCGCGGAAAGTTAAGTTTGAAGAGCGGGGACTAGGGGAACATGGACGTGAAGAAGAGGTTCCACCTGGAGCTATGGAACCGGACCCCAGGAGCTGTTCAAGAACTTGTCTTGGACAATTGCAAATCAAGTGATGGCAAAATTGAGGGCTTAACAGCTGAATTTGCAAACTTAGAGTTGCTCAGTTTAATAAATGTATGCCTGCTTTCAGTTTCAAATCTCCCCTTATTACTTAAATTGAAAAAGCTTGAGCTCAGTGACAATAAAATCTTGGAGGTCCAGGGGCTGGGGATTTGGCTCAGCGGTAGAATGCTTGCCTAGCGAGCTGGAAGCCCTGGGTTCGGTCCTCGGCACCAAAAAAAGAATAAAACCTCCTGTAAAATCTTGGAGGTCTGGACAAGTTAGCAGAAACACTTTCAAATCTTACACATCTAAACTTAAGTGGAAGCTGGGGGTGGTGGCGCACGCCTGTAATCCCAGTACTCGGGAGGCTGAGGCAGGAGGATCGGTGTGAGTTCAAGACCAGCCTGGGCTACGAAAGTGAGCTCAAGGCCAGACTGAACTGCATAGCGAGACCCTGTCTCAAAAAGACTAAATAAATAAATAAATAAATAAACAAATAAATAAATAAATAAACTTAAGTGAAAATAAACTGAAAGACATCAGCACCTTGGAACCTTTGAAAAAATTGGATTGTCTGAAGAGCCTGGATCTGTTTAATTGTAAGGTCACTAACCTGAATGACTACCGAGAGAGTGTCTTCAAGAAGCTCTTGCCCCAATTAAGCTACCTGGATGGCTGTGATAGAGAAGACCCGGAAGCCCCAGATTCAGAGGCAGAGGTGAATGGTGTAGATGAAGGGGAGGAGGATGAAGGAGAAGATGAGGAAGATGAGGATGGTGAGGATGGTGAGCAGGACTTTGATGAAGAAGAGGATGAGGATGAGGATGAAGATGTGGATGGGGATGAAGATGAAGACGAAGATGAAGAAGAAGAATTCGGACATGCTGGAGAAATTGATGAAGCGGAGGAGGGTGAGGATAAAGATGAGGACGAAGAGGAGGAAGAGAGCGGAAAAGGTGAAAAGAGGAAGTGAGAAACAGATAATGCAGGAGCTGATTAAGCACCCAGGTAACCTGAAAAAACAGGACTGTTCAGTATTGGTTGGACTGATCGTGGATTTGGTAGCTGTTTTTTTTTTTTTTTTTTAAAGTAGCTGTGATACAAACCCCAGGACAACTACCCACCCAAAGAGCCAAAGAATAGTTCCTGTGACATTCCATCTTCCTCCACTTAGTCCCTCTTGGTAATCAACCACCAAGCTTGGGTCCTTTGCTCCAGCCAAATTGTAAGCATTGTTAGATTTTTGTGTAAGACTTGCTGTTGTGTGGGTAGCTGTGATTGGCTACCAGTTACACTGAGATTGTAACAGCATTTTTTCTGTACAACAAAAAAGCTTTGTAAATAAAATCTTAACATTTTGAAAAAAACAAAAAACAAAACAAAACAAAAACAATGAAGGGGACAGAGAGCTGATAATAGCTTGAAGTGACCAAGCAGGTGTGGAGATCCTCAGGTCCCTTCCTATAAACACCCTTGGTGCCTGCAAGCAGGAAGCTGTGACTTGAGGCTGACCTTCTCCAGGCAGGCCTTGAATAAAGCTTTCTTGCTGAGAAAGAGAGACAGAGACAGAGACAGAGAGACAGAGACAGACAGAGAGAGATAGAGAGAGAGACAGAGACAGAGATAGAGAGAGAGACAGAGAGAGATAGAGACAGAGAGACAGAGAATAAGTAAAGCCTGCATGCATTCTTCCTTTATTTCTTTATTTTTAAAATCCTTGTCCATGAGATTGAATGTGCATATTGCTTATAAGAATAAGCTATCTTTAAGGCTTTAAAGAATAAAGAGAAAAGAAGCAGTAGTGGATGCCAGGCTAGGAGACATGGCACTGGTCTTCAGGGCCACATGCCTCTATAAATAGGACACAATCTGCTGACTTGCCTTGCTGTGGAATGGCAGGAGTTGGCCACATCACTGGAATTCGAAGTTGGGAAATCCTAATGAAACAGCACAATGTGGAGACTCAAGAAGGAGACTTGTGCAGGAGAGGATTGGTCATCCAACACAGATCACAGTGACCTAAAGGATGCTGGCAGCAAGGGTGGCCTGTGGCCTGTGCTCTGCTAGGAAATATGTGGGCACAGTGGCCAGGATGGAGAACACGAAACTGGGGTCTTGACCTCGACTATGAGGAGGAGAGGTAAAGTCAGAGGAGCAGATGAGTGTCCCCCACTTTGGGCCTCTTCTACCACAAATTTGTGCAAATCCAGATGTGAGCAGCAGAGCCATGTATTTCCCTGCAGGTCACCTTATGGCCCTGCCCCATCCTTTGAGCTGGCTTCATACTAGCACTTACAGCTTAGCTGTCCTGAAGCCCAGCAGGGCATGATTTACGCCCCTTCTATCCACTTCATTCCTCCAAGTGAGTCAGGGCCACCCAGCTGCCTCTCCCCATGAGACAGATCCTATGTACAGATATAGGATCCTTAAATCCTGTATTCAAGCATTCAGCATCCCCAAAGCAAGACAAGGCCTGGAGGGTTTCACTTAAGACACACAACTGCGTTTCCCCTCCTCCCCAAAAAACCACTTTCTAATAAGACCTGATGACAAATGAGGGCAAAGTCAGCAATGATGTCTGTGTGAAAAGCACTGCTTAGAAGCACTCTCCTGAGGCTCCTTCCTTCCGTATGCATGTGCATCCCCACTGCTTCTCTTCTCTTGGGAAGAGATGTGGTGCAGTGAAGTGACACACCACAGCTGCGGGTGCCAGGGCCACAATGGCCCCAGGAGTCTCTGCAGTGACGTGACAAAGTCTGCCTCAGTTTATAGTTCATAGTGGAAGACTGAGGCCCAGGGAGGCTAAAGAAAAATGGGACCACACAGCCATTATAGCAAAAACCACTGTACAACTGAATCCTGCAGGATGTTGGTCCACACTCTTCCTGAAGGAGCTAAGAAGGTCCTCTTTAACACACAGCCTGTGGTGGGAGGCACTTGGCAGGATTTGTCCCTAAATCCAACAACATCTTAATCTCAAAATAACCTGGACTGACTCTCAGGCCAGCTATCACGGGGATACATTCTCTAAACTGAAAAACAAACCCAGAGTCCAACAAAGGGATTTTCTTCCCTTTCATGTGTGAAGGTGAATATGAGAAGTTTTCGTTCAGCTGCCAGCGTGTGGGCATTCTGGGGACAGCTGAGTGTCACTGACAAACACAGGGCAGCCACTGGGCGGACTTGCTTCTCCAAGCTTCCCTGGTGTCCCCATGCCTCCGTGCTCTGAATCCACCCTTACCCCAGGCTGGTACCCAATGGCCTGGGACTTGCAGGACTGTGGCACAGTCTCATACCTGTACTAGTGGCACCCAGAGCAATGGGATACAGAGGTGCAACAAAAATATCCAAAAGAAGGAGAGAATGGAAAGGAAGACAGAAAAGGAGAAGAGGAAGACAGGAGAACAGCGTTCCAGTGGTAAAACACTAAATCCCATCTCTGAGCACAGACCCACATGGAAGTTGATCTGCATGAGGAAGGAGGCTCCCTTTCCCTGTCTCTTCCCTGTCACCTGGGGCTCAGCTCTCCCAGTAATGCTATCTGGGAGCCAAGAGAACTCACTGGAACCTAACCCAGAGGCTACTACCGGCCCCACCTTGCTTCCCATGTCCTAGGACAGGGTGGTAATTTGCTGACCAATTACACTGACTGCAAGGTCACTAGGGGCCCAGCAGTTGTAGCCCAGCCCAGGGTGGGGATGATCCACAAGGCACCATGGTCAGAAGTGCAGTGTAGGTACACTGGCATCTAGAATGTGCCAGGCCTCTCCAAATCCCCACACAGCCTGGAACCATAGAGCGTGGGTCCAACAAGGTGTTCCTTAGTGGAGACAGTTGGTGCAAGGCTGCACAGTGGGCCCACAAACATAGCTGCCTGGGCCTAGAGCTGACCATCCTGGCTTCATAGCAACCTGGCAAGGAAGGTATGCAGAGGCTGGGATGCCTGAAGAGCAGAGCTATGAGAACGAATGCAGGAGGGGCAGCACAGAGCCAGGGTCCTGCACCTGGGACCCTGCACCAGGGGGTGTTGAGGACAGAGGGTTTCAGAAGCCATGTGGAGTGTGCCAGGCAAAAGGGGCGGTGGACAGCCTGGAGGAGAGGCCCCAGGGGGCAGGAGAGCTGCCTTCAAGGGTCTGAGGGGCTGTCACAGAGAATAAGAATTCAAATTTGTCCTCCCTGGTGCAACAGAGTGAAGCCAGAGCAGCACAAGTAACATCAAGGGAGATGGGGTCATGTAGGTCAGACTGGCACCAACCAGCAGCCAGGGCTAAAATGATGATGATTGAATAGGTTGTCTCCAGAGACGGAGCTCCTCACCTAGACATGAGCCAGCGCAGCCACAGTGACTGCCTCTAAGGCTCATGGGATAGGACCTTGGTGGGGGCTTCACTTCCACAAGCTGAACATTTTCCTGAAGCTGCAAAGATACGTGCCCGACAGCAAGGTGTCTCCACGTTCCTGTCTCCAGTGTTCTGGCTGAGGACAGAAGCCAAGCAAGTCCCACAGCTGTCATCCCCTGATTTCATCTCCTAAATTGGCTTGCCTGGGGCCTCACTACACTGGTGCCCAGGAACAAGAGCCACAGAGCCCAGACAGTAATTGAGTCCATGATGTCAGCAGGCTGCTGGCCCAAAGAACACCGAAGCCCTGAAGCAGGGCCAAGCTGCCTCAGGTTGCCATTCTCACAGCGGAGCTGGGCTTTGTCCCCATCGGCCTGGGCCTCCTCAAGGCCTTTCATACCAGATGGTGACAGAAATAGAGCTCGGTGCTGGGACCTAAACTGTCACCCAGGAAGAGGATGCTCAGTCAAGGACACAAGGCTGCCAGTGTCCTGCCCACCTCTTCCTCCACTAGACCCAATAAAGTCAGAGCTGAGAGATGAGCACAGCCCAGGCTAGAAGTGGGAGATAAGGAAGTGTGCAGGGCACAGTGGGGCAATGGGGCTTCTGGAGAACCCCTGCTCCCTGACACCCACTCACTGGAGGTGAGGCATGGCTGTGATTCTGATGGGGGTAGGAAGCAGTCAGTGAGCAGGGCCCTGGGGCCCAGTGCTTGCTGGGCCTGTGTCACAGAGCAGAGGCAAGGCTGAAGGTCATCTCCTGTCAGGGCCTAAAGCCCAGAGGCCCTGTCACAGATGCTCTAATCTCTGGGATCTGTTCTCTGCAGGCAATCACAACTTACTGTGTATAGAAACTTAAAGAGGAGGAGCACAGGGTTTCTGAGTGCCTACGGCAGGGAGTTCCCACAGCACTGACAGCATACAGAGTTTTGGGAGTCCTGGGACACCTTGGTCTCCTCCACAAATGTCTCCTCTCCTCTTGGTTGATTATACACAGAAGAGGCATGAAAAGAAAGATGGAGCCTCAGTGAAGGAGAGTAGAGATGAAGATGCCACCTCATGCCAGATCCTTCCCTCAAACAGGAGACTCAGCAGTAATTGTAGGGGCTGGGGAAATAGCTCTGCAGCACAAGTGCCTGCCTGACAAGTGCAAGGTGGTGAGTTTGAACCCTAGTCCCGCAAAAAAACAAAACAGTAATTGTAATTATAATTGCAATTGTAATTGTAATTCTAATTGTAATTGCAATGGTAATTGTCTGACACCACTGAAGTGAGCCTCAGCCACATGCGAGTGGAAGTTCTGCAGAGGAAGTGACATTTTGAGATTTGCTTGAAAATAATCCGTTCAGGAAGGGGTGGTAAGAGTGGGAACAACTTGAGCTCCTAGGCCCTGTAACTGGGCTTAGGAGGCTTATAAAGGGAATATTCATTGTACTCTGGTGGATACTTGAAATTTTCTATAACTAAAGATTGAAACTATTTTGAGCATCATTGTGAATGCCATAGTCTAGAAAGAGAATCTGAAAAGGATGTGAATGTTCACCAAAAGTCAGTTTGGGTCCCCATAAGTACATTAGTGCTGTTAGTCTTCCTGGGAGTCACAGGGACAAACTGCTGTTGTGCAGGAGGACGGTGAAAAGCACTCATTGGAAACACAGCCCTGTCATCCTGGTGTTCACGAGGACTGACAAATTCAAGCCCAGCCTGGGCAAGTTAGTGAGCTAATGAGACCTGCCTCACAATTAAAATTTTAGCTAGGTGTGGTGGCATATCTGTAATCCCAGCAGTCCAAGGCTGAGGCGAGAGGATCATTGCAAGTCCAAGACAAGCCTGGGCTACAAACTGAGCTCAAGGCCAGTGTAAGCTGCATAGTGAGACCCTGGTTCAAAAATAATTAATAAATAAATAGATAAACAAATACGTTTTTAAAGGGGGCTGAGGTTGTAGCTTAGTGCAAAGGCCTTGAGTTCAGTCCCCAGACCCCAGTAGCGCGCACGCGCGCGCACACACACACACACACACACACACACACACACACAGAAAGAGAGAGAGAGAGAGCAAAAATGGAAAAACACTACTCATTCTCCCTTCTCATCTTTTCGCGAGGGACCAACTTATTGATTTCAGCCTCCTTGGGGGCTGGGCTCTGCAAAAGCTCCTAGAGGTTTAAGGAGTTCTTGCCCCATGAGCTGCTGCACAGTGATCTCTGAGCTGGGCTGTAGGGTCCTGGCTCCACAGATGAACCAGCAAATCAGCTTGGGAAATTCAACCAAGCCTTTATAGAAACTAGCCCATCCCACACCCAGCTGCTCAGATGCTATCTTTAAACAGAAGCCCAATTTCATGGCTTCAAGCAGTCTGATACCTGGCATTAAATAAATCAGCCTCGGTCCTCCTGAGTCACAGAGAAATGTGGGCCTTGGTACCAGTGTGTCTCATCTCCCTAACACCAGTTACCTCCCCCTGGAACAATGAGAGAGCCAGCCTCAGATTCAGAGTGTCAGCCGCAATAGCATCTGGCCCATAGCAGGTGACTTGATTTAAGCCTCATCATTTTCAGTCCTGAACCCACTTTCTGTTTGTGGAGAGATGATGTTCCCTCTGTGCAGTCACAGGAACGCTAGGTAAACACCGTGTGGACATTCTGTGAAATGAAGAAACAGATTTACATGGAGCTGATGAAGGTTGCATGGGCCCCTTCTCAACAGACAGGGAGGAAGGCAGAGTAATCTGAGAGAAAAAACCTCCCCTGCTGCAATTGGCAGGTCTGGATCTTCTAGGTCTGCCAAATCACAGGGCACCTGAATATGCTTGATGCGGTTCTAAAGGCCCGAGTCGCCCTGGACTGCTTCCTCGTCTCCACTGACCATGCTCTCCTGGTGGTCAGTCACCCTGGTGGTCACCGACCAGGTGCCATCCTCACTATCCTCACCGTCGCCATCCCTGCCCTCATCTTTACATGGCTGTCACAGTCGTCGGGGTCTCCACCACCATTCTCCTCCTCTCCAACCTCACCCTCTGCCCCGATGTCCAACACAGCCACCATCCTCACAAGCACATCCCAGCACATGCATCCTCACTGGAGCCACCCCACGCCACCCTAGTAAGAGTTTACTCCTTATTGAGAGCTGGCAGAGAGCTCGGCCTCTGTGTTGGATGAGACAGTTGGCTTCTCCAGGCAGTGATGCTCTTATCTGACCTGTTAACAGATGATGAAACAGACTTGGAGAGGTAAGGCATCAATATACTTTCTTAGTTATTGAGAACTGATCAGATTTGCAATCTCCCAAATGATCAGATTTACAAGCTCCCAAAAGGGCTCTAGGAGGATCAAGATGCTCTAACAGAATTTAAGATTCTCTGGGGGCTAAGACAGAGATGTTCTCTGTGTGGCCCGCATCTATTCAGTTATCAAAACAAGGGAATACTGAAGAAAGGGGGAACCCGCAAGGATTTCTTCAAGTAAGGCATTATGTTAACTTAGGAGAGCTCTGTTATCTCCTGGAAGGTCTCTCCCCAGCAGTGAGAGGCCTACAGCCGTAGTCTTTATCTAGTGAGTTGAGGGTGGAGCGGATGTCACTAGCCAGGACCTTGTCTTGTCCTTTGAGGCATCCTGGCTACACCTGCCCTTAGAAGCCTCAGCTGGGACTGGTGACAGAGGTTCACTTACTGTAAGCCTGCTGTCCATTTCCAGAAAAGGAGCCTAGGCCTTGGACAGACTCACAAGTAAACATGAAGACTCAATTGGTTAATATTAAATTCTGCTTGAGCAGCTTTGTAGTGGTCTCCATCAGAGAAGGTAAGTGACATGCTGAGATCCACACACCAGGAAGTAGTACAATTAAGACCTGGACACGGGTCTATCTTAGAGTCTACTCACTGCACCTTCCTGGCTTTGGTTCAGTGATCTAGCTTAGACTTTCCATATTTCTTTCCTGGGCTTTAGTGTGATCTAGGCAGTCTGCCTGTCTCTTATCTCCCTCTGCTACTATGGAACTACACCATGGCATCTGAGGCAGAGGAAATCTATGTAATACTCAAACCTATCACCAGCATTGGCCTGTATAAGATCGTTAAGAGAGACTCTCTCACCATCCAGGTCCTCTCTAAGTACAACTGGAGTACTACTTTGCCATAAGGAAAGATAAGCTTGCGTTATTTAGGGTAAGATGGGTGTATCTTGACACCATAATGTCCAATGAAATAAGTCAGATGCATGACTTCAATATCACATGGCTTCTCCTATATGAGAAACCTAAAGCACAAATAATGAGCAAAACTAAAGACAGATAATAGAAAATATGGAGGCATATGCATGGGAAGGGGATCAAGAGATGAAGGGTAAGGAGATAAAAAGGAACCAGCTGGGTTATGTGCACAGACCAGCACACCATGAGGTTGTCAGCATTATGCACAGCAAACGTAGACAAAAAAAAAATAAAAACAGGGCCAGCCAAATAGCTGAGTGGATTAAAGCACCTGCATGCAGGCACAGGAGCCAGTAGTTCGATCCCCAGGCCTGCCCTGCCAGTCCCCACCCACCAGGAGCACTGAGATAGCAATTGAGACTGGGTGTGGTGGTGTACAGCTGTAATCCCAGCTCTTGGGAGGCTGTAAACAGGCGGATCACCATGAGTCTCATCTAGTAGTGAGACCCTGAATGTGCAGACCCTTCCCTAAAACACACACACACACACACACACACACATACACACACACACACACATATACACACACAAAGTTCAATCCCCTATATATAAATGAAAATGAAATAAATGATTTTTTTTTAAAACGGGGCTGGGGAGATAGCTCAGTAAAATAAGCGCTTGCTTGACAAGCAGAAGAGCCTGAGTTCAATCCCTGGTTCCACAATAAACAAACAAACAAACAAAATAAAAGTGGAAAAATACAAAATGAATGCCTTGCACTTATTGGTGTTCCTTCATGAAAGGCTACTGAAACAACTGAGTCATTTAAGGAAGGAGGTCAGCCAAATAGCTCAGCAGATTAAAGCACCTGCATGCAGGTGCAGGGGCCTGGGGCTCGATCCCTAGGCCTGCCAGGCGTGTTCCACCCCTAGGGCCTGCTGAAATGGCAATTGAGACTGGGCATGGTGGCACACACCTGTAATCCCAGCTCTTGGGAGGCTGTAAACAGGTGGATCACTATGAGTCCAATCTAGTAGCAAGACCCTGAACACCCTGTAGACCCTTCCCTAAAACACAGAAAGAAAGGAAGAAAGAAAAGAGAGAAAGAGAGAGAGAGAGAGAGAGAGAGAGAGAGAGAGAGAGAGAAGAAAAGTCAAGGATAGGACACTTCTTCAGGACTGTGGACAAGCCCAGAAAGGCTGTGGCCCAGAATCGGAAGGTCTACTCTTGAGCTGGATCAGCCATTCACAGGGGGCTCTCAGACCAGATGCCCTTCCTCGAGACCCAGTGGCTGCTGTCCCACAGCTTGAAGCTGCAGTGCAGGGTCACCCCCAAATACTGAAGATGGGGTGTGTCCAAAGGCATGCTCTGGAAGCCGGCATTCCCAGCCACGCATGCTGGTTTATGTTATAGCAAACTATATCCCGCCACAGAAAATGTCTGGGCCCTGGGCAATGGCAGAGAGGTCTTGTTCAAAGCAGAGCCAGGCAGGATTTCAATACTTTCAGGAATCAGAAATTCTTGAAGTGTATTCTGGGCATCTGTATAAGTTTCAGGAACATGGGCTTTGAAATAGACAAGAATCAGGACTCATCTATATCCAGCCAGTAGATGACACAAACGCAGGAAACTTCTGCACAGATTGCATGGGGTGTGCACATGCCATCTGTACTCAGAGGAAAAGGCCTGAAAATTTGTCCAGAAGTAGCCCGGCTGAGGCCTGCAGAGGCTGAGTGTCCGTTTGCTACACTGGCACCGACTTTGCATGATTCCCTACAGAGTCCAGGCCCTGGGCTTCTGCACCAGCGTAGGCCAACCCTTCTGTCCACACTGCATGTGTGAGCCCCGTCTCAGACACACTCTCCCTCTTCTCTGAAGGGAGCCTGGCTACCAGGCAGGGGGAGGAAGAGGCTGAGGGCCCTAGAGCCCATAGATATGGATGGATGCAGGCACAAGTGAGCCTCCAAGGCCCAGGCTCTGTGGGATGGGCACCCAAGCGTCACTGCCCCACCGGAACACTCTGATCTTTGCACTTGAGTCCAAGGTCCTCACGCCACTTTTCTAGGGAGAGGTGAATGGGCCCCAGAGGACAGAAACATAATGGTGTTTTTAAGTTCTAATCTATTTTTTAACGTTATTTATTTATGTTATGGCCAGCTCCGCCTGCCCTGGCTGTGGGGCTGGGGCCAGTGCAGCATGTGGTGCCGGGGATCGAACCGTGGTCTCTGCAGTTGCCTAAACTTCCCTAAGCAGGCACTTTAGACCACTGAGCTACCTCAGCAGCCCCAGAAACACAATGCTAAATGAAATAAATTTCCCACTGAAAAGTAGAAATGAGACAGAGATTGCACTTGGGGGCAGAAATGTTCCCAGTGCATGCTTACTGACAAACATTGGGGTCCCTTTACCATCAAAGGGAAGGGGCCCTGGGGAGGGGCTAGGCCTGGAGGAGAAGCACAACAAACTCCATGAGGACACCAAACCCCACCCCCACAAGAAGGGAAGGGTTTCCTACACCCCTCCACCATCGTCTGAGGGGCAGGGGCCTCTCAGTGCACAGTCCCCTCTGAAGCATCTCCCTGACAAAACCCAGAGGTAGTCACAAGCAGACTGCGGGCCCACTCAGCCCGGGCTAGTGTGGAGACGCAGGAGAATGGGTCTGCAGGGGCAACAGGAGCTCATTTAGGCCAACAAGCATTCAGCCCGCTGGCCTCCTTCCCTTCCCTCTTCTCCTTTCTTTCTCTGTACTGTGGTGCTAGCAGTTGAGTGTAGGGAGTTTACATCAAGCTATATCCCATTGATCTGTCTGTCTGTCTGTCTGTCCATCTGTCCGTCTGTCCGTCCATCCATCCATCCTTTAATCATCTTCAGCATCATCATACTTCATCTATTTATTGCTGGGGTCTCCCTAAACAGCTAAACTACTCCCGCTGAGATAGAACTAGTGATCCTCTGGCCTCAGCCTCCCTGAGTGCTGGGGTTACAGGTTTCTCTCTTGTTTCTCCTGGCAGTGGGCACAGGCATGGCACCCAGTGCCCCATTTAGCTCACCCCCCCCCCCGTCTCAGCACCCTTTCTACTCCGGGCCAGTACTTTCTGCCCATCCTTGCACACAGCCGAAGCTCACTGTGCTCCCCAGAGGGCAGAGCTTCTCTCTTGGTCCTGCAGAGACAACGAGACTGCATCCTCCTCTGTCCCCAGGGCCTCCACAGCACTTCTTCCCCACTGTCCAAAGCCTCCCCAGAGGATACATCTGCCAAAGATCTTTCTCGTCTCATTTCACAGTCTATGTGTTCACGTTATACAGCTCAAAATCATTTCTAGCTGTAAAATCTTTTGGGGAGAATGTTGCAAATAATTTTCTTTAATTGATCTCCATAAGCATGTCTGTCAGTATGAATCCTATCTCTTCAACTTTTTGCTGTGCCTACAGAGATAGGAGCCAGGGCAAAGTAAGAAGCTAGCACATTCTGAGAAATCTCCCTGAGTCAAGATGGAGGAATGAGAAAAATAAACAGATGCTTAGAGCCAGGAGGACTTTTGTGTTGCTCTAACTGGATCAGATCTGCCCCGTGAGGGAATTTGGATTCCTTTGTACCCATAGCCACCACAGGTTCAAAACCACCTGCCCATGAGTGCACATTGGTGCCTAAGGAGAGACCGCGCTGGCTGTTTCTAAGTGAAGAGTGTGTACTCTGAACCCTGAGAAGAGAGAACACTGTGTCCTGTAGACACAAGGACATCTGTCTTCCCTCCAAGAGGTAGGGCCACACTACAGGAGGAAGGAAAGTTGGGGCTGGGGCATTCCTGACTGGACTCTGGCCAGCCTTTCATCTACATCCTCAGAGAAAGAAGCCCCTCCCATTTCCTGTCAAGGCCTCATGTGACCTTGACCAAACCCTCACTTACTGCCTTCCAGTGAAAAGAGGCTGGATAGGGGTTGCCCATGGTCCAGAGTACATATGTAGCTGGGGTCCAGGCTTCAGTGCCACAACATTATGCACTACCCTGACTGCTGGTTGTTTTGCTGCCTGGACTCTCCTCCCCTTTTGGAAATAGCACACGGATTTCTTGAGGGAACTGGCCTTATTCCCTTCTTGGTCCAGGAGGCTTAGGCAGCATTAGTACCACCCCTTGGGCCCAGGCCTGAATTATCATTGCAGAGGGGTGGGGATTGGGTTAGACTGACCCAGGCTCAACCGCTGGGTCCAGCTAGTTTCTCTTCTGGAACCATCACTATAGCAGCCCAGAATGCAGCAGGTATGCTACCATATGCCTGGAATGGATGCCAGGCTGAGCAAAGAATCTAGGGGGCCGGGTGCACAGAATCTCAGCAGTGTGTGGGAAACGCCCAAGTCCAGAGTCAGAGCTACACCACCATCTCCTGGTCCTGAGCCGTGGGGCCCCTTCCTGGTAGCCAAGTATCCTCAAGCCCACCTGAGCATCTCTGCGTTCTTCCTGCTGCTTCCTTCTCGTAGCAACTCCTGTCCCCCACCTCTCTGCACACTTGTCTACACTGGCAGGGGTGGGGTGAGAACCTCACCCATCCGCTGGGGGCAGGTGTAGAAGGGATGGGGGCATGGGACTTGGGAACAGCCTGACAGATGCTCTGTGATCCCAACCTGCTTCTGCAGCAAGGAGGAAAAAGTGCTGGGGTCTAAGGCACAGCCCCTCTGCCGGAGGTGTCCACAGGAAGCGGGATGGAGGCCATAGCCAGAGGCAGCCCTGCATGGCCTGTGGAGGGGCAGCTCACCAGCCCCAGCCTCCAGCTCCACATCAGCGAAGCAGGTTCTTGAAGACCCCTGTGCGGACCCAAATCGTCCTTAAGCTTTTGTTTTCTCAGCTTGAAAATAAGCTTCAAAATAAATGGACCTCCGAGGACTAACAAGGGATCACATCAAGATGATAAATGGGACAATGTTTTGTACCTTTGTTTTGGCCATTCTAACAAACCAGCAAAGATTGGGAGCTCAACATGGAAATTTCTCAGTTTGGGGCATCAGGGCTTCAGCACAGCTGGGTTCTGGTGAGGGCTCTTTCCCAGCCACAGATGGCCACCTTATTGAATCCTCTCCTGGACGGTGGAGGGGCCCCATCCCTCTCTTTCTTTCTCCTCCCTCCATTCATGCCACTCCCCCGTCACCAAACCTGCCCTGCCTCTGCCCAGAAAGTGGATGGGATAGGACTTGTTCAGCCCAGGACAAGCAGTTAGGAGCTGCTGCCCTCAGAGGCTGTGTTCTTACCTAAGGGAGGCCAGTGTGAGGGAGCCATCAATGCCTTCTCCCCACCAGCACTTCACATTGGCAGTAGCAAGGACACGAGATTTCCAGTCCAGCCATCTTGAATTTCAATCATCACTTTTATACTTCCTGAGCGCGCTAACAGGCCTAGAACAGCACTTGTGCTGCTTTGGGGGATCAGGTTCCATATTTTTCAATGAAAACAGGGATTCTAGCTTTCTCTCTGATCTGAAGTGAGGATCAAACAGAGAAAGGACTTTTTAAAATAGAATAACTACAACAGCAGCAACACAGACAGACCACCACCATCTCGGCTCCGTGCCTGGGATGTCTCACTCAGCACTCTGGTCCCAAAGTGACTCTCAGAATTAAAGGACCAATGATGGTGATGCCATGCCCGATGGGCTCACAGTCACTATTACTAAGGCTTAGGCTCTGGGCTGCCCTGCTCCACATGGGGCTGTGGAGTCCAGGTTGCTGGTCCTTACAGTGAGCCCCAGGGTACAGCCAACCCCAGATGGCAGCTGAGCACACAGGGGTCAATGAGCCAGAATCTTAGGCCAGGAGGGGAAGAGCCAGAAGGGATCTGGAGGTCACCACAGTTTTATGACTTACCATATGTATGAGATGTGATCAAAAAAGTGACAGACATTTAAAATAGAAATACTTGCTGCAGGGAGGCTAGATTACCATTAATCAGTTTCAAAGCACTCTTCCTGGTTGTGAACACGCTCATCCCACCATTCTGGCCACTTCCTGGAGCAGCTCTGGAAATCCTCTTCCCTGAGTATCTGTCATAGCTGCCTTGAGGTCCTGAACAGCTTCCAAGCATTTCCCTTTCGAGACCATTTTTCCTTGGAGGGAGAGCCAAAAACCACGCAGGGGCAGATCTGGTGACCATTGTGGGTGAGGACACCACGGGCTTAGAATCTACCTTTCTTTGAATGGTCCTCGGCAGTGACCTTCATCAGATCTTTGATGACACCTCATAAAGTGGCGAGAAGGGTGGGATAAGTGTGTCCAAAGCAAAGGAGTGCTGGGAGGGAGCTCAGAGGCAATGTGTCTTTTACAGTCATACAGCTTTTAAAACGGCATTCACCACACACTGACTCTACTCCTGTGCCACATCCAGTACCACACATGGCTGGGCCCACAACGGGTTGCCAGCAAGGAGGCTCACACAGGGCTTAGACAGTCACCTTATCCTGGCAATGCCGTAAACAGGAAGCCATGGAATCCTTCCCTCAGCTATGGCTGAAGAGCTTACCTGGCCCAGCCCACCACTCCAAGAGGCCAAGTCAGCCCTGACCGCACAGTAAAGTGGCCCCCGAGTACTCAACTGGCCTGTGCATGGTGCCTGCCGTCTGGGCCTCCTGACAGCCACCAACACTCGCAGTAAGCAGCCTTGCTGGGCACAGCAGCCCCAGCCTCCTGTCGTACCCACTGTCTGCATGGGTATCCCCAGGAGTCAACTTTTCTTGAACACACACACATGCATGTACATGCACACCCACGCCCACACTCACGCACCCACACTCACACCCCAGTACACAGCATCTCCACCCTGGATTTAAAGCCAGATACTTGGCTCTGCACTCCCTCATTTTGTGACTTGGGCCAAGAGATTTGTACAGTCTCCTCATCTACACAATGGGGACCAAAGCAGCCCTGATTTCATAAGATGACTGGGAAGGCTTAGGGTTTAACATTTGTAAAATCATTTGAACAGGGCCAGACGCTTGGATACAGCTGTGTAAATGTTTCCCATCATCCTCAGTTCTGGGAAAAATGGACGGAGGAGTCTGGAGGTGTCATGGTGCCCACGGGGCTGGCTTGGATGAGTCACAAGGGCTTTGTAGTGTGACCCAAGAAAGCCGAGGCTTCTGCTACAGAAGGCAGTGTGAAAGCGATGCTAGAGCCCTGTGGTGGAGCAGGGAGGCAACTTTGGCCTTGCAGTGAGATGCTGGGCTTTGATCTGAGCATCTGGAAGGATCTGAAGGATCAGAATAAAGTAGAGCCCAGAGCCCCATGGAAGAAGGAGGTCGGGGTGAGGCTAAAGGAGTGACACTAAGTAGAAGTGGTCAAGCCACCGTCCTGTACAGGGGCAGCTGGGCCATGAGGGCCAGGGGGCCAGCAGAGCCTTGGACCCAGCAGGGCTACTCTCAGAGCCTCACACAGGTCGCTCACAGGCCCCTGTGAGGACAGATTACTGGCTCATCTTATAGGAGGAGAAACAGAGACTCTGGGAGGTCCACTGTGCCCCCAGGTGGAGGCAGAGGTAGGAGCCGCCCTGCTGACCATGCCTGATAAATGCAAAGGAAGAAGAGGCTGTAGGAATCAGGGGCAGGGTGCTGTCTGTGCCCTCGGAGGAGCAACTGGAAGTCAGCACGGAAGAGCACCCTTTAATAGCTCTTTGTGGCACTTGCTACTTAGCTCCTATGGGTACACTCCCTGCTGGACCAGGAGAGCCTGGGCTTCGGAGCCCAGCAGCCCATGTCTAGATATCAGCTGCTGTGCTGCACGGTGACCTTGATTTGATTTCTTCAAGCCCCTGCTCACTCCTTTATCAATTCCCAAACCACAATGATCCAGTCAAGGGCACCCTCAAAAGAACTTCTTACAGCACCTGGCACCCAGGGGCACCACGGAAAGGCTTGCTTCCTACAACACTTGATTTCAAGCCCAGGCACCTTCAAGGTCACATCAGCACCTATATCTCTGGAGCCTGCCTGGACACTGCCCAGTAGAGATGGGCTGGGTTCAAGTCTGAGGAATGAAAGGAAAAAACATGGATTGGACTCAAGAGCAAACGCATGTACTCTGGGATGCTGAGGCAGGAAGGTCACAGGTTCAGATGCAGCTTGGGCATCTTAGCTATTTAGCAAGGCCTTGCTTAATAATTAATAATAATTAATAATAATAATAATAATAATAATAATAGTTGGAGATGTAGCTCAGTGAAAAGGCTCTAGGTTAATCCCCAACACAGGGAGAAAAGAGTTCATGTGAACCTATAGAGAAAAACTTTTAGTTTGATATCTCACTGGATTCCTAAAAGTACTATGATGTCCCACCCACCTTTGTAAGGTTAAGATATTTGCCTGGAGCCTTTTTTTTTTGTCTTTTTGAGACAGGGTTTCTCTATGCAGCTCAGGTGGGCCTTGAGCCCACTTTTGTAGCCCAGTCTGGTCTCGAACTCGCACTGATCCTCCTGCCTCAGCCTCCCAAGTGCTGGGATTATAGGCGTGCACCACCACGCCGGGCTGCCAGGAGCCTGTTGATAACAGAACCAGCTGCCTTGATTTCCCTCAGGCCCTAGGCCCTGCCGGGCGTCATGCTCCCCGTGTCCCGCCTGCTGAGCAAAGCTTACTTAGCTGTGGACCTTGAAGTCCTCTGAGCCAGTGGTTCTCAACCTTTCTAATGCCGTGACCCTGCAATACAGTTCCTCATGTTGAGGTGACCCCAAACCAAAAAATAATTTTGGTAACTACTCCAAAACTGTAATTTTGCTACAGTTATGATTCGGAATCTAAATACCTGGTATGCATTATGTATTCTCATTGCTACAAATCAAACATAATTTAAACATAGTGATTAATCACAAAAACATTAATTATATGTTGAGAAATATTTATTACTAATTCCAATAAATAACATTTCACCATGGCATATCATGGGTTTAAAAAGCCATCGGAAATATGTATTTTCCGATGGCTTTAGGCAACCCCTGTGTTTTGGTCGTTCGATCCCCGCCGGGGTCGCGACCCACAGCTTGAGAACCGCTGCTCTAAGCCAAGCCGCTAGGGCTGTCACCGTGCGCATCTGCTGCCCTCTTGTGGACTGAGTCGACAGCAACCAGCAGCTTTGGAACAGTTCCTCTTTCCAACCCCCTATGCATGCAGAAATATGTTGGGCTGGGAAATATCGCTTTGGTCTGCAAAGCATTTTTACATTCTGGGTTTTGTGGTCACGTGGGAGCCCTAAAACTACCTTGTGAGACACCTCTTGCAGAGGTGAGGAAACATCAGGCAGAGGCTACAGGGCGGACTGGAGGTCGCTGCACTGCGGGTGTGGTCCGCGAGGGGGCGCTGTGGAGGCCGCAGCACCCTCAGATTCCAGCCACCAGAGGTGCTCGGGTAAGGGAAGCGCCCCAGGTAGGGCTGTGGAGCCTTGAGGTCTCTTTCCCTACTCAGTGTGGCGCCCCTGCTTTGGGTCTCCTGCCCTCCCCAGCGGCAAGATCAGTGGACTCCTCAGTCTTTGATCCTCCACACGGTGAGCTAAATAAACCCCTGTTTTATGAAGTCAGTTGCTCCGGTATTTTGCAGCAGTGCCCAAAGCTGACTATTACAGGCTGGGATTTCTAGTCCCAGAGTCCGATACATTTGACCAGTCTCCAGCTGTGACTCTGCGTGCCAGTCTGCAACACTGGTAACTGCAGAATCGCAGCCTCTACTGCCCCGAATCTCTCTGCCGGAGACGGGGGTTCCACATCTTGGCAGACTTTCTAAGTCAGGCTGGGGCACACAGGGCCCAAATACATGGACTGGCTACTGGCCACGTCTGCCTGCGGCAGCTGCTGACCTCTCCCAAGGGCACTCACACCTTGTACTCCAGGGCAGAGTCCAACTGCCATTTGGATGGACATGAAGACATCCAAGGACAGGCAATAGCAGAAGTGTAGGCACCCGCGTGGGAACACGTAGCCGGGCCCGGATGTGCAACGAGGCTGTGACTATAGCAGCTGCATCAGGTTACTGCCACACTGTGACGTTTCCTGCAGAGAAGCCCCAGTCCCATGTGCCAGCTCCTCTTAATCCCTCTCTTCCTTTTGGATGATGGACGAGCTGCTTATCACAGAAAGCAGAGTGACTAAATTTAGCCTGAAACACTAATACAACCCCCCAACTTCCCCCCTGCAATCCCATCTTCCTTATAGCTGGAAATTTCAATTCTTTCAGCTGATGGCAGGGATAAAGCAAAGAAATGTCCCAAGCTTGAAACCATAGATGCAATAACAAATGGCTCAGAGACTAGGGTAGTGACGAACATCAGATCTAGATATCCCAGGACCACTATGCTCCAGGGAAAATAAAGAAAAATCATTGGCTGCCCAGAGTATTTCTGCCAAACTTTAAACTTTCCGACCTATCCAGCAAGCAAGCTGTTGTCTCCCCATGTCACAGATGAGGAAACTGGGGCTCAGTGACTCAATGCCTTGAGTCACAGAACTGGTCATGGGCAGTTTGCCCATGGGAGCAGAGCAGTTTGCTGATACTTGAACCTTAGCATGTCTGATTCCCAAACCCATGCTCTTTCCATGACTGCAGAACATTAAATGCAAACACACGGGGGAGATCCTGAAAATCTGAGTATAAAACAGCAGAATCCTAGGGCTGGCAAGATAGCTCCGCAGACTAAATGCCTGCTGAGGCAAGCTCAGGGGCTAGGGCTTGATCCCTGGCTCTGTATGCCTTGCCAGCCCTGCCCCTGGTCACACTCAGCCAGTGACTGAGTCTGGGCATGGTGACACATGTGGGGGCTGAAAACAGGAGCATTACTGTAACTCCAAGCTGCATAGTGAAACTCTACCAAAAAAAACAGCAGAATCCAAGCTACCATATTCCCTACTGAGAAACGTTAACTCCCCTGAGCCACTTACCCTGACCAAGTCTCTCACTCTCTCTGTCTGTCTCTGTCTCTCTCTCTCTCTCTCTCTCTCTCTCTCACACACACACACACCATGTAAAGGGCCCTGTGTACTAGAAAACCGAAGTCCAAGTTAACCTCAAATTAAAGACAGGGTACTGGGAATTACAGAGGACAAGGGCAGAGAACATCAAGTGGGAGAAAAGGTCCCTTATGCTTTTTTAAAGATTATTTATTTATTTATTTATTTGGTACAGGGTCTCACTACACAGCTCAGACTCATAGTGATCCTCTTGTCTCAGCCTCCCCATGGTTGGGATTATAGGCATGTGCCACCATGCCCAGTTTTGGTGACCCACGCAACACGGTGGGTACAGCATGTAGTTCCTGGGGTTGAACCCAGGTCCTTGCACTTCCCATGCAGGTGCTTAGACCACCAAGCTGTCTCTCTGGCCCTTCATGCTTTTTAATCAGTAACCATTCCTCCTAGGAAACATGTGCATGTACACACACACACACACACACACACACACACACACTTCCATTGCGTGACCCTAGCCCTGCCCTGAGCCCCACAGGAAGGCCAAGGTCACCCAGAACCTTAACAACCTCCCTGTAGGTGTACACAAGCCTGCACCTCAAGAGCTACAGGGAGGGGCAGTGCAGGGTTCAGCAAGGAAGGGCCCTGCACAGTCGCCCCTTCTTGGTATGAAATGCCATTTGGGATGAGGTCACCGCCCAAGAGACTCCAGCTTTCTGTCTCCCGCTCCTGGGACAGGCGGGCTGGTGGGCACTTAGCTCCCAGTCCCCTCTCTGACCCAGCCATGGCTCACTGTAGCTGAGGGTGATGTTCTAAAAATACAAGAGGAGCCGGGC
>PVJA010034200.1:0-22743 GCA_004027025.1 Myocastor coypus | reverse complement strand
AAGAAGAGGAGGAGGAGGAGGAGGAGGAGGAGGAGGAAGAGGAATAAGAAGAAGAAGAGGAGGAGGAAGAAGAAGAAGAGGAAGAGGAAGGGGAGGAGGAGGAAGGGGAGAAGGAGGAGAAGAAGGAGAAGGAAAAATAGACATTAGATTCTTGTCTATCGAAGCAGAAAAAGGAAATACAGACAAGTGAGGGCCTTGCTATCCCTGGCAATGCATATAAAACAGCTGCTCTTTTCGGAGGAAATTACTGTGAAGCTATCCACTGAACAAGTTTTGCAGCCTACAGATGCAGATTGGAGAACATCTTTGCAGTGAGAATGGCTCCAAGGATCTAGAGTTGCTGCCTCTAGGGACACTGGTCCAGAGTTGAGCTTTGTGGGAAGAGCAGGACCAAGGGAACAAAATGAAACACAGGGCTTTTCATACATTGCTGAGAGGTAGGTGGCTCAGGTGGGACTCCAAATGCTTGGGGAGATCTAGGGTAGCTGGAACTCTTGACTCTTCCTGGAAGCAAAGAGAAGTTTCTACAGCAATAGCAGCACCCTTGTCTCACTCTTTGTTGACTACCTTCTGCAGCTCTCTTCTGTTGCTCCATAAGGGAACTCACACAGTTTTGTCCACCCTCTCCCCCTACAATCTAAGCTACGTCTGAATTCACAGTGATGTGAACCAAAATGATGGCAAGAGAAAAGCAAGCAATATTCCAGCTGATTTGCCTCTACAAGCCTTCCCCCTATTGCTCCCTATTTTGACTATAGACTCAGCAACTTCTGAAGAATGGCATTAATGGCTGCAATGAAGATAGAGAAAGCGGGCCTGTGAATGCTCTATTTAAAAGTCTGTAGGACTTAGGGAATTCTGCGAAGAAAGTTAACACTGTGCTTATCACTGCATTCATAATACTAGAAAGTTATCAAATACCAAAGATAATGGGTTTTAAAGAAATATGACATCTATTTTGAAACCCCAAGTAATCTATATAACTCATGAAAAAGTATACAGCCTACAAAATGATCAAAAATTCACCCCTTCCTTTCCATTTTGTGAAAGTCTGTAGTCTGGGGAGTGGCAATGAATACTAAAAGTGAACAGTGACACTTTGTTTTTCACTGTGTGAAAAATTTCAGCTATTCATTTATAAAATAAGACATATTTTAAAGACCACATAATCACTTTGTGGAAACTTACCTTTGATTGTTCTATAAAATCCCCTAGGTTAGTCATTTTAGATAGTTGCTTCTTTCCAGCCAAAAGGGAGTTCTTTTAAACGGTTTCTTTTTGATAACTATTTCTTCCCTCCCCCACTACTCAAGCTTACTTACTTTGTTTTTCTTTTTAACAAATGTAGAGAGAGAAAAAGTAAAGGCAAAATAATAAGTGTTTAAAATTCCAAGGTTTTACTGGAAACCAAGGTTGCAATTCTAGGCAACTTTGATCAGGTAAATTAACCCTAAGTGCCTCAATTTTTACCTCTGGAAAGTTGAAATAATGTATTAGTGTTTCATCTAAAGATTTTTAAAGGCATTTAGAGGCTGAATAAAACCCATCAGCTAGGGTGTCTGTTTGCAAGAAGTTGCAGTAGCTGTGTTTTCCCTTCTTCCTCGTAAACTATATACCCTGGACATTATGCTTGTGTGCACACACACACACACACACACACGCACACACGCACGCGCGCGCGCACACACACACGCACACACGCAGGGCAAGAAGTTCAGATATGGACCTTGGGACCTAAAGAACTCAGATGGCAAATTCCCTGGAGTTTCCTTTGTTTCATGTGTCCCAAAGTAACTAAGGAAGTAGTTACGATCCACAAACTCCAATGATCATAGAAAAAAAGAAAAAGAATAAAGGAAAGAAAAGCTCAGAAGAAAGTCTCTTCTCTAAGAGACCAAGAAAAGGAGTTTAGGAAGACAAAACTTTGAGATGACAATTACTGAACTCAGCCACATGCCACAGGAAGAAGAGATAACCCCAAACATGCTTATCAAACACCAAGTAGAAATCGTAGAGTCCACCTCTGCTTGGAAGAATGGAGCAAGGTATGCCTGCCCCACCCCCTTAGGCAACAGTGTTCGTGGAAGATACATGCAGACCCTGAAATTCCATCTTATATTGCACTGCCAAGGACACTCTAAGGCAGTGGTGGTGAACCTATGGCACGTGTACTGTTTTTAAGACAAAAGATGTTACTATATGAGGGTTTTTTTCTTAAACTAAAATCTCAGTGTTCAGCTTTAATTTCAGTATTGGAACTTTATGATAAATAAGTGGGTTTTGGGGTGTAACATAGGTACTTGTCTCTAAAAGCTTTCCCATCACTGACCTAAGCTTTTGGGTATCAGTGGAGGCAGAGTAGAGAAACCAGATTTCCACCCCTACATATCAGTATAAGAGTGGACCTGCCTCATAAGCCAGAGTCATCAGAGGAAGCCTGATGAAGCACAAGACTTAAAAAGACATAGATGCGAATAGGCATACCTCAAGAGAAGAAACCTGAAGGACCAACAAATATACAGAAAAATGTTCAATATCATTAGCAATCAGAGAAATGCAAGTCAAAACTGCAGTTAGATGCTGTCTCACCACAAAGGGAATGGCTATTACCAAAAATCAAAAATATCAAATGTGGAGAAAAAGAAACTTTTCTACACTATTGGCGGCAGTGCTTATTAGTGCAGCCACTATAAAGACGAAGATGGAGAGTCTTCAGAAACTGTAGATTTGCCATATGGTGCAGGGAGCTCACTCCTAGGTATATATCCAGAGGAAAAGAAATCAGCCTAATGAATTACCTGTATGCCCATGTTTACTGGAGTGCCATTCACAGTATCTAAATTATGGAATCTGCCTGGATATGTCCATCAGCAAATGAATAAACTGTGACTATATATATACAATATATATGTACATTATATATATAGATAGATATATAGATATAGATATAGATTAGATATAGATATAGATATAAATATAGATACCAGCCATAAAGAAGAATGAATTCCTGTCATTGAAAATGAATCTATGCAATTAGAGATCATTGCATTGAAATAAGCCAGGCACAGAAGAGAATATCATATGTGGGAGCTATAAAAGCTAACCTGAAAGGAGATAGAACAGTGATTATTATGGGCTAAGAAACATGGTAGGAGGCAGGAGTTGAAAAAAAAAAAGGTGACTAGATATGCTCAATGCATGTCCTATGCATGTATGGAAACATCAGACTAAATCCCATTGGCATATATAATTAGTAGGTGTTAATAAACAAATAAACCTAAAATCTTATCATTCCCCAAAGGTCCAAGTTTCAAAAGAAAGTCACTTGTTATCCCAGAGTGCAACCATGGTGGTACAGAGGATGAGAAAGTTTACTCAAAATGAGACTTAGTTCAGTCACAGAGGGGGCCAGAGGAGCTACTTGTTCAAGAGCAGCTGAAGTTAGGAAGCTTCCAGTGGAAGCGCCAAAGTGGAGAACTCGCCTGCTTTTATTTAGAATATCAGTGTAAGAAAAGAGCAGAGGAAAACACAGTTGGGTAAGGAACTGTCTCAAGGGCAAGCAGCTTTCTTGGAGAAACAGTAAAGATGATGGCCAGACTCATCCCACCTCACTACCTCATGCTTCTTGTTCAACCATTCACTTCTCATAGATCCTGCATGCTGTTGCCTGCAGTTTAGCAGCTCACTCTTGGCCATGCCCCGTCCCCCCCGGACCTGGAAGAACACTCTAATGAAAAAAGACAATGAGCAGATGCTGCCTTGAGATGACACAGATGTTAGAGCTATCTGACAAGCAGCATAAGGCAGTCACCACAAAGGTGCATTGGTGAATAATCACAAATACGTTTGAAATTAATGAATGCACAGGAAGCCTCAACAAAAAATATCAACTCTATAAGGGACAATCAAATAGATATTTTAAGGGCTGGCAAGATAGCTCAGCAGACTAAAGTGCCTGCTTAGGCAAGCATGTGGACCCGGGTCTGATCCCTGGCACCACATGCAGTGCCAGCCCCACTCCTGGGCACACTAAGCCAACAACCAAGTCAGGATGTGGTGGCTCATGCCTATAGTCCCAGTGATGGGGAGGCAGAAAATTGGAGGGTCACTACAAGTCCAAGCTGAGTGGTGAGACCCTGAACAAAATTTTAAAGAAAAGATATTTTAAGGTTAAGAAAATGAGACAAAAGAAATAATATATAAACACAGTGGTAGAAAAATGAAGAAAAAAAAAAAGAAATCTATGACCTTGAACAGAACAATAGTGTTCACAAAAGGACAGAAAAAATAGACTGAAAGAAATTAACAGTGTCAAGAACCACAGAACTCTGACCATAATCTTGCCAAGAGAGGACAAAAGAAAAAGAAGGAAGAAAGAAGGAGGAGGGAGAAATAAAGGAAGGAAAAAAAAAGAATGAGAGATAAAGAAATAAGGGAGAGGGAGAGAAAGGAAGGAAGAAAGGAAGGAAAGAGGAAAGTAGAAAGGAAAAGGAAAGGAAAGGAAAGGGAAGGAAAGGAAAGGAAAGGAAAGGAAAGGAAAGGAAAGGAGAGTGAAAGCAAGTAGAAAAAAGAATGAGAAACTTCATGAATCGGCCAGAGAGAAATGACACATTTTCAGGAGAAATAAATAATTCAAGTAAAGTATGTTTCACATCAACAACCATGAAATTCAGAAGAAAGAGACATGATATTTGTATTTTTTTATTTTTAAAGAGAATACTAAATAGTAATAGAGAAGAAAACATTATCAATGATACAGAATTTCAGTAAACAAAATAATATGAATTTGACAATATTCGTTGTATTGCAGTGTTGCCTTCAAATTAGTTGCTCAACTTACCAGATATGTACATGCAAAATTGGAAAAAAGAACGAAAAAATTAAAAAATAAGAAATTAAGAAGAGGGCTGGCAAAACAGCTCAGCAGTCTAATGTGCCTGCTTAAGCAAGTGCACAGAGACCACGGTTCAATCCCCAGCATCCCATGCTGTCCCAGCCCTGCCTTCCAGGGTGAGCTGAGCCAGCCACAGCCACAGCCACAAAAGGAAAGAAAGAAAGAAAGAAAAAAGGAAGAAAGAAAGAAGAAAGAAAAAATGAAAGAAAGAAAAAGAAATTAAGAGAGAAAAAGGGGAATGAAAAAAGACCAAAAAAGCATTAACTGCTCTTTTCCACAGATGAACAAAACTCCACAGTACAATTGTCCAGCCCACTGTGCTTACATATATAGTGATATCTCTTTCCTCTACTCCCTCCCCTGTCCTTCAACATGATATTTTTTAGAGGCTAAAAGAGATAGTCAACTCAGAATCCTATCGCCATTCTTGATAAATGATACTTTGCACCACTTTCAGAATGTACCTTCAGCTGATATCATATGTGATGGTGAAAGACTAAATGCTTCCTACAAAAAAACTAAGAACAAAACAAGGATGTTCATCTTCACCACTGCTCTTAAACATACTAGAAGTTCACTCAAAGCAATCACACAAAAAAAGAAAATTGCTTTTGTAGGAAGCACTTAGTCCTTCACCATTACATGTGATATCAGCTGAAGGTATATTCTGAAAGGCTTATAGATTGGAGAAGTCATAAAACTACCCTGTTCATGGATAATATTATATCTACAAAGAAAACACAAAATAATTTACAAATTATGCCTTGGACTAAAACACAAAAATAACAAGAACCAAGAATATAAAAGTTTTTATATATCAGCAATTAGCACATTGAAATAAATTTCAAAGATGATATATAAAGTTATGCTCATTCCCCAAATGAAAAATACTTAGATGAATATAGATGAAAAGATTTATATACTCAAAGCTATAAGATGCTGGTGAAATTTAAATAAATGGGAAGCAAAACATTTATCATTAGAGAACTAAATATGTCAATTCTCCTCAAAGCAGACTATAGGATTAACACAATTGCTACCAAATTCTAGTATGGTTTTTTGTAGCTATATATATCATAAAATTATTGTAAAATTTATATAGAAAGCCAAAGGAACTCAAGTAGCTGAAACTATGGTAGTAAAAGAAGAAATAGGAGGAAGTTATCCTACCAAAATTCAAGCCTTACATGGCTGCAGGATTCAAACCATGTGGTGTTAACAGACAGATATACATAGCAGCAAGTGAGAACAGAGAACCAAGAATTGGCCTCAATTGCTTATGGGATCCCAGTTGTTGGCAGTGATGCTAAGTCAATCCTCCACAAGAAGGACCATCTCTTCAATACATTGGGTCAATATATTAGATATACAAAGGAAGGTAAAGGAAGGAAAGAAAGAAAGAAAGAAAGAAAGAAAGAAAGAAAGAAAGAAAGAAAGAAAGAAAGAAAGAAAGAAAGAAAAGATCCTCATCTAAACTTCAATTTTAATCAAAGTGGATCATGGATTTAAAATTAAATTAACAAGACTTCTAGAAGAAAACATGAAAAAATCTGTAAGACCTAGAGTGTTTTAAAAATTATTTTTATTATTTATTATTTTTATATATTTGGTACATGGTTTCACTATGCAGCTCAGCCTTGCAGTAATCCTCCTGTTTTCAGTCTCCCCAGTGCTGGGATTACAGGAGAGCACCACCACTTCTGGACTTGGTGGCCAGCTCAGCCTGCTTGGAGGGAGGGGAAGAGCAAAGACTTAGAATTTGGTGAAGAGCTTTTAAACACACCAACCTACACAAGAAAACAATAATAAATTTCATTGCATCTAAAACAAAACTTTTTCTGTGAAAGATCTCTTTAAGAGGCTGAAAGCAAGTAGCAGCTTCAGAACTGAGAAAGACTTGCAAATCACATGGCTTAAGAAAGGAGTCTGTCTTAGCCACTATCTCTTTTCTGGGATAAAATACCCAACCTCCACACTTTAAAGGAGGAGAGGAGTCCTGTGGCTCACTCTTTAGAGGGTTCAGTCCACAGCCAGCAGGCTCCCTAGCAGTAAGGGTGTGGTGGATAGGGTTGGGCTCAGCAGATCTGCTAGTGCATCGTGGTCAGAAGGCAGAGAGAGGGGGCAAGGGAGGAGCAGGAGGGCGATGAGCCTTCCCTCATGCCCCAGAAGCCCACCTCTTTCCACCCCTGGCCCCAGCTCCTTACAGTACCTTTCACACAGTGTCCCCATGATCATCTGATCACCTTCCAAAGCCCCCGTTCCACCCACATGAGGCTTTGGAGGGACATTTGAAATCTAAACTGTAATTGACTTACCTCTAAACTATGCAAAGAGCTCTTGAAATTTGATGCTAAGCAATAAATAAGGAATCTAAGTAGAAAATACTCAAAACTCACAAAGTCCTGCTTCATGAAAGCAAGTAGAAAGATGTGGCACGCAAGAACATAACTGGATGTTCAACATCACTAGGCATGGTCAAAATGCAAATTAGGAGGGTCAAAGAAGGTGGGTAGAGTGGCACTGGTCTGTAATGCCAGTGCAGCGACCCCAACACATGCGAGTCTCTTAAGTTTGAGCCCAGGCTGGACAACTTAGTGACTTATGGAGACCCTGCATCAAAATGAAAAATAGGAAAGGAATAGAGATATACTTTAGTGTGAAGGCCGTATGTTCAATTCCCAGCACAATCAGTACGCAACTGGGTCCATCATGTGGTGCTGATGATAAAGTCAGATGCCATAGGTACCCTGGAAAGTGTGTGGCATTTTCCTAACGAAGCCACAAAACAATCTCACCAGATGAGTAAGCAACTGTACTCTGGAACATTTATCCCGGGGAAATGCAATCTCATGTTTATATCAAAACTTGGTTGTTGCCAGCAGCTAGAGAACTGTGCTCATTCATAGTAGCTCTGCTTTTTAATAGGCAAAATTTGGATCTGGCTCAGACGCTCTTGAGCAGGTATGTGTGCTCAGAGATCCACCCATATCATGGAGGTCTGTGCACAGTGAACCATTGCTACACACAGCGACCTGGATACATCTCGGGGCATTATGTGGAGTGGGGAAAGCCCATGTGAAGACTCACAGAGTATACGGTTCCGTTTACATAACGTTTTCTAAATGATTACATCATACATTTGGAAAACAGATCAGTGATCCCAGTGATCTAGGGGTGTTGGCTAGGACAAGGGCAGTGATCGCCTTGACTGCAGAGCTGCTTACACAAATTCAAATGTGTGACCCAGTCACACAGAAACATGCAGCATGATACCCAAGTCATGTTCCAGGATTTGATACTGTATTATCATGATACACAAACAGGAGAGAAACTTTGAGACGGGTACAGATGAATCTCTCATTTTTTTTTTTTTTTTTTTAATGTCCATTTCCGTCTTTCTTTTTTTTTTTTAGGGTCTCACTACTGAGTCATAGTGATCCTCCTATTTGTACCTCCCAAGGGCTGGGCTTACAGACGCGCACCGCCACGCCCAGTCTCGCTGGCTCAGCGAGCTCTAGAGCTGGGGCCGGCACAGCACGAGGGGCCAGGAACCGAACCCTGGCCCCTGTGCTTCCTCTAAGCAAGCGCTAAATCCGCTGAGCTATACTGCCGGCCCTGAATCTCTCATTATTAAAGATATTAAGATATTAAACAACTACCTAATTCCATATCCATGCCATTTTTTTCTAGTTTCACTTGAGGAAAAGCCAATCTTTCCCCCCAAGAATTCTGGATCCATTTCCTTGGATCTCAGAAACTTGAAATGAATTTTCCTTGCTTGTTATCGTCAGCTTCTCTTCTCTGGCCACGTGACGAGGTGAGATTTCACACTGAACCAGACATACACATACACACTCACATGCACATCAATTCATGTGCTCGTATTCCCACACACACCTCACATGTGCACACTCACACCCTCGGCCCACAAGTCCTGCTGTTGTGTCACTTTGCCCCATGCTGCAGCCAGCTCCTGGAACGCCTCTGTAGTTTCTACCTCCTCAGTCTTGTTGTGTGCTCCACTCGCACAGGACTGACTCCTATTCAAGGCTGTAAGAACTCAAGTTACAGGAATCAACAATGCAACTCCAGTGGGTGCTTTTCTCTCCTGCTCTGCCCAGAAACTCCAACAGCTGGGACACAGTGACTCTAACATCCTTTGTGCAAAGCATCCTGCCAGGCTCCATAATTCTCCAGGTGATTCTCCTTCCTTCCTGGCCACTTTTCAGTCTTCCTTCAGGCTCCTCTTGGTCTCTGTTTCCTCTACTTGGCCTCTACATGTCAAAATTCCTTGGAGTTTGGCCTAAGCCCCCTTTCCTTCTTTCTACGCTAGTTCATGGCCCTGGCTTTCCATACTGTCTATATGCTGACATGTCCAGAATTTATATTTTCAACTGACAGTTCTCCTCTGAGAAGTCTCTCACATACCCACTGTCTACCTACCTGTCAATTCTTAATGTTTCTCTAGGGATGTTCTGTCTCCATGCATTTTCTCCTCAAACCATATGCCAATAGTCATTAAGTAGCTCAAATTAAAACATCTTAAAAATCATTCTCAGTTTTTTCTTCCCTTTCCTGGCTTGACTAATCCATTGGCCAGTAAGGCCAAATATACCCATAAAATATCTCAGATCCCTCTCCTTTGCTCATCTCTCTTTGGCAGTACAGGTTACCATCCTTCCTACCTGAAATATTGGTAATAACCTATATATCTGTTGGTTACTGAGCAACAAATTCCTGCAAATGTACTGGCTTACAATAACACATGCTTATTAGCTAGCCCTCCTACTCAGGATTTCACCATGCTGAAATAAAGGCACTGACTACAGCTTTGCATTTCCCTGAGGATGAAGCTGAACTTAGCGACCACAGGCAAAATGTATTTCCTTGGCCAGTAAGGCTGATGTCCCTGTTTGTGTGAGCTATTAGCTAGGGCTCACTCATAGCTCCCAGAGGTTATCAGTAGCTCTTCACATGGCCTCTGTGGGCATCCATGGTACAGCCCTTTGTTTTCTTTGAGGCTGGCTGAATGAAGCACCTTGATTGTCCACCCATTTGCAAGCATCTGGCCTGTGCTGGGTGGCTGCTAAGATTATCTATAGCCTATCTCCCATCACACTTCCAGGCACACAACACTCAAAGGAAGAGTTATTCAGGGTGTACATAGAGGGTCAGGAATCTTGGGGTCCACCTTGGAATGATTCCCAATCTCAGCCTCCTAATTGTTGCTCACACTCTCCAGTCCACCTTTCCTACTGCAGTTGTGGTACTTAAAAATATATATTATCGCTGTAATATCCTATAACTCAGAGATGTCTCAAATTTTCTGGTCAAGGAGATTATGGAACCTCAGAGAAAAGGGATAAATGAACTACAGTGTGTCGAAGGAGAGTCACCCAGAGAAAAAGATTCTCTCAGGCTCTCACAGAAAGCAAACTGGCCAAGCAATGGCCGTGACTCATCCCGAAGGCTGACACTGACAACAGTGCTACAAAGCACTATATATGGTTCCAAAGTTAATCCTGAGAGGATTTGACCTTGGAAGATACAAAGATGAATGTTTTATTATACAGGTCTTGCTTTGATTTACCCTTGATCACTCAGCAAAAAGGTGTAATTACAAGGCATGAAACACAGAGCTAGATTGGTAAGATGAGCTGTAGGAGGCTTGGATCAATAGCCTCCAACGTTGCAAGTTTCACTGGTGGCCCACTGCAGTTGTGGAACATTGGACTATGTATGCATCTGCTTCCTCTTTTTTTTTTTTTTTTTTTTTTTTTGTCTTTTTTGAGACAGGGTCTCGCTGTACAGTTCAGGCTGGCCTTGAGCTCAGTTTTGTAACCCAGGCTGGTCTTGAACTCTGACAATCCTCCTGCCTCAGCCTCCCAAGTGCTGGGATTACAGGCGTGTGCCACCACGCCCAGCTTGCTTCCTCTTAATTCAAAGAGAAGAATTTTTTTCCTTTTTTTTTCTTTCCTTAGCAACATCAAGAGGAAGGTGTGTCATGTCCACACACTGTGCTCTGCATAACTATTGTGAGAACAGTGTGCAGTGTGTCAACCATTAAAAAAAAAATTAATGTTTATGGAAAGTGTTGATCTTTAATTGTTTGGTCAATCTTATACACCAACGTCTACTAATCTAAACTGATCCGATGATGAAAATATGTAATATAACCATTGTTAAATTTTTCTGGTTTTGAAATTCTGCACTATATATAAATAAATAAATAAAATACCTAGAAATTATATATAATATATATATATATATTATTGCATCTCATGTCCCCCCCTACTTTGGAGCCTTAAATGATTTACAGTCAGATTTAGCATAGTACAAGCATAGTATATGGTCTCTTCTTGCTTATTCATCTTATTGCGTGTCACTATCCATGGTCAAGACTCTTCTGTTACAGTGGATTTTCCCTACATCAGTGTAGACACCAAATTGTTTCCCTCCTAGTACTTTTTTTTTTTTTTTTTTTTGCCTTTTTAAGACAGGGTCTGGCTATGTAGTTCAAGTTGGCCTTGGGATCACTTTTGTAACCCAGGCTGTCTCAGACTTGAACTGATCCTCCTGCCTCAGCTTCCCAAGTACTGGGATTACAGCCCTGCACCACCACACCCGGCCACTCCTAGTGCTTTGAGGTTACATCTTTCTATGGCCTGCTCTGTACCATATTTTCTATGCTTTTTCTTCAGGAAGTTTCAGCGTGGTGACTCCCTTAAAGAGTTCATCTAAAAATACTTGTAATTTTCTAGCCCGGTGCACTGGTTCCTTTATAGTATATTATTTTTAAATGTGTGTGTGTGTGTGGTACCAGGGATCAAACTCAAGACCTTACACTTGCCAGGCTGGTTCTTATCCTGCTGTGCTATCTCCCCAGCCCTATAGTATGTTATTTTTAGCAATTATTTATTCATTAATACTCTCACTTGTATATTGGTAAAAATATTTTGTTTAATAAATTCTTAAGAATATTTACTTAATGAATGAATTAGCTAACATTTATAATGAATGAATATAAATCTAAGCTCACTTCCTAACAGAGTAAAAAGTAATCTTAAATATTTCTTCACATATATAAAACCACTCTAAAATTACGACTAATTCCTTAAATATGTAAAGCTATTTTAAAATTATTTTTGTGTTCCAAACTTTTAACATGTCAACAGCCTACTAGTTTACAAGTCACTACACTTTGTCCTCTTGTAAAAGGTTTATGTGAAAGCAATTTCCTTTAGGTTGTTGGTGTTATTCTTTACTTGCCCCTAAGATACATGGACAAATATTCATCCTACCTTGTGTTTGCCTGCAAAAGGAAGGACTCACTGGCAATCATTAGATCATAGGTTTCTTTCCCTCTGGGAGGTGCCAAAACATAAAAGAGGCAAAAATAGCTACTAGAATAAAAATAGCTATAGAGCTGGCCAACTTTCCAGAAAGAGCCATGTAAAGCATTTTATCTATGTGAAAAAGAGATCCTATAGTGTGAGTTTGAATATTATCATGACCCCCAAATCCCTGTTCTCTAGCCTTGGGACAAAGGGAGGATAAGGAAAGCCAAGAACTGTATCTAATCCTGGCACCTGCAAAGCTCCCCACAATCTATATTGAGGGAACAGAACAAAGTATCTGCTACTGTATGCACCCTCAAATCTAGGAGGATATTCCTTTCCTAGGAACCCTTTTGGGACAGTTGCTTTCACAAAATAGCTATTCAATTATTCATTCAATTTTAACTTTTTAAAAAATATTTATGTATTTATTTATTTATTTCATATATTTGGTACAGGGCCTCACTATGCAGCTCCGACTTGTAGTGATTATAGGCACGTGCCACCATGCCTAGCCTCAGTGATCTGCTCAGCGAGCCCAGAGGCAGGACCAGCTGGGCATTGGTGCCTGTGATCAAACTCTGGCCCCTGCTTTTGCCTAAGCAGCTACTTAGTCCACTGAACTATCTCACCAGCCCAATGTTTTATTTATTTAACTGTTAGATACAGGGTCTTGCTAAGCAGCTCAGACCTGTAGTGATTTTCCTGTCTCAGCCCCCACAATGCTGGGATTACAGGTTTGTCACCACATCTGGTTTTGGTGGCCAGTGCAGCACACCTTCCTGAGGCCAGCATGGCATGCAGTGTTGGAGATCAAACGTGGTCCTTTCACTATCTCCCCAGCCCCAATTTTCACTTTATATTTATAATGACCCACAGTCACGTTGAACCACAATGCATTCATAAGCATTATCTCATTTGTTATAAAAAGCTTTGACTTGGGAATAATAGCTGTTTTAAAGGTGAAGAGAATGAGACCCTGGTAGGCTAAGCCATCTCCTAAAGGGCTCATTAGTGCCCTGCACTACAGTGACCTGCAAAACTAAATGTACCACACAGACCTCCAAAGACTGAAGCCGACTTTCTTTCTGCTACAATCACAGTTCCCAAGATTGTCTCTGATGACATGCAAATGAATGTATAGGGATGCCATAGCTTGCTGTACTTCTCTATACAACCATTGTCTTTACTTTTTTTTGGCCACCTGAAGGAAGCCCATCAGTCTCAAAAAAAAAATCTAGAGTGATAGGAAGCCATGATAAGTTATTTCTCTCTAAATCACCACCATCATAATGGTATACACATGGGTAATTTAAATTTTTCTGAGATCGCATAAAGAAGAAAAAAATGAAACAAAATTTTAAATTTTTATCCTAACATATACAAAATGTCATAAATGCACCACGTTATCAACACAGGGATTATTAATGTGATCACTTACATTCTTTTTTCTCATTAGCCCAGAAATTAAGCTAATATTTGTCTCACCTCTCTAGTGAGAGAAGCCACACTTCTGCAGGTGTTTAAGTGCCTTGTGTGGCTAGTGGCTCTGATTTGGGACAGTGTGGTTTAATTATATTATTCACAAAACTTTATACCATTTTAGTACAAAATTATGGCAATTGCAGTTCAGAACTGATTTTGAATTTGTTTTGTTGTACTGATAAATAAGAACTGGGAGACCCAGCCTCGATCTTGTTTTTCTTCTCAACACCTTCTTCTCTTGCAGGACAAAAGCAAAAAGCAGAAAAGATAGTGGTGCAAAGACCTGCAATGAGTCTGTGTTCTCATGAATAGAGTCACAACACTAATGAAAAGTTTCCAAGGAAAAATATCCAGACAGTTTCTGAGAACACAGGCAGTCTCTCCCTGGATGCACTGAGCAGGCCACTGAGATCCAGTGTGGTGGTACATGCCTATAATCCCAGTGCTCGGGAGGCTGAAACCAGGAGGATCACTATGAGTCAAAGCTGTACAGTGAGACCTTGTACAAAATACATTTTTAAAAAACCCTCAGGCAACATCTACTGACACATAGATATGCTTTCTAGTCTGATCTAGAAAGAACTATCACTAATTTATTAGTTTCCAAGCATCAGTTCATTAGTTTTATTCTACAGATGTACAAAAATTGGCAACAATTGGAGCCATTGTGTCTATTCCATATCTTATTAATTCTGGTGAGTCTTTTCCATAAGAAATTTACATTAACATAATGGTGAATCATATGGAAACTTTACAACTTACAATTGTGTTTAGCATTAGAAGGTGTGTCTGTGTCTCTGCATGTATATATATATACACACAGAGAGTTGTGTATGTTTAAATTATCACTTGTCCTGTGCTATCCCACATCTTTCCTCATCCATTGGTCTGAATTCTAAGATTCACAGGAATTTGGACAGGATTTAGCTCCTGAGAGCTACCAGAGGTCAGACAGGTGACTGATAGTTCCTGTATTTGCTGTGTTTCAGAGCGACTAACGATGAGAGAAACATCTCAGGGGAAGCAGACCAGCTCGTGGTCAGTCAGCGAACACTAAGCGGAGGATCCGTGTGTAGAGGCACAGGCGGAACCCAGAAGAGGAGCAGAGAGAGAAAAACATTCTTTGTTTTTGTTTTTGTTTTTTCCCTAATGAAGCATTAGTGCATCTTACATGTCAAGAGAAAGTATGTGTATTCTACCTGGTGAATGTTTTAAGTTCCTAAAAAGTAAGTTACTGTTTCAGCCTTTTAAATTCCACATTAAATGATCTGTGAGTCATGACAAAAATGTTAATGTCAAAATAAAACTCAAACGAATCACTGTCCCTGTCTGCAAAGCAGAGGTGCTCTGCTCTGTGCCCACATCACTCTGCTGAATCTCACAGGACTGCCGGCTGCCTTCCCCAAGCCCTGCCCCACCCTACTCCGCTCCACCCTGAGGAGCAGCCCTTTCCCCAGCATCCTGGTGTTGGAGTTGCAGGGACTGCAGGAGAGCGACATCTCCTTTACCATGAACATTTTCCACAAGGGAAGTCTATGGAGTCATTCCTCCTCCCAAAGCCATTCTCATCATCACGGAAAGGGAAACAACACAATGGGATCTTACTCCTCACTCAAAACTGCATCTTTTGGGAGATCTTCAACACAGTTCCAGTGAAGCTCTAGACAGGCCGACACTGCTCTCCCTGTACACAAGAAGGCCAGCTTTTCCAGGTCCTCTTTCTCTAACATATTGCCTTATCTCCACATAAGGTCCTGCTGCTAAGGGAGAGAGAGAGACTGACTGACAGAGACAGAGAGATGGAGACAGACAGAGACAGGGAAACAGAGACAGAAGGAGAAGAGAGAGAGAGAGACAAAGGCAGACAGACACAGAGACAAACAGACAGAGATAGAGGCAGAGACACAGAGGGACAGAGACAGAGAGACAGAGACTGAAAAAATGGAATTGTAGGAAAAATTTAATAATTTTTTTGAGGAGTTGGGAAAATGATAGAAACAAGAGGTCCAATTTCTATTCCTACCAAAACTTAATGTATTATGGGACAGTTTTGCTGGCCCTCAGCTCCTTGTGGACCAGAGGTCAAAATATTCTGGTCCACAAGCAGCAGACTTCCAGAGCTCTACACTGAAACAACAGCTTCTATGGAAAAATTGTCTGCATTTGTATCACTGGAATTAAAATATTACCATGCTTTGAAATTTCTAGAAACAGTACACAGAAAAGAGAGCTGTCCCCAGCCTCCTGAGTTGCAAAGTTCCTTAATTAGTCTCCCAGGACCAAGGGCAGGATTGCTGTTCCATCGTTTCGCCCTTCGTAGCTCTGGAATGGCAGTGCTTTGTGACACTGTCTGCCATGAGCATGCATCCAGTTGTACTTGAGGAATGTCTAGTAGCATCTGCTCTGCTCCTTCTTGCCAAATCTTTAAAAAGTTCCTTTGTGAACTCACAAGTACACCAAGGAGTGAGGTTGAGCAAGCCACAAAGACACATTCTTCTGACATCAATCTTTGGGACCAGTTTGGCTTCAACCTGTCTGCATCTTCATTAAGGGGATGCTTAGGTATGAAGAAAGCAGATTTGCAGCTCCCTTATAGATTCTGGAATATGACAACCTACCCAAGGTATAGTCCCACACAGCATAACCCTGAGGCCAGGTCTGGTATTTGTCTAGCAGTCAGGGACTTATTTTCCTTTTCATAGCCGTTGGTGCTAAGAGGATTCTAGATTCCAGTTCTTTCTGTTGAAAATTGCTCTTTCTCTGCACTTCAGTGATAAAGTCTCTAAAAAGTAACTTCTGAGCTCTTCCCTACACAGAAAAAATACTCTGCAGTATCAGCAAAGGAAAAATAGGTCTTGATGTTATTGTGGTATTTAAAAATTAACAAGCTGCAAGTAAAAGAACAAAAAGATGATGGGTAGATGGATAGATAGATGATAGAAGATGATAGATGGATAGATAGATGATAGAGAGAGGGGGGATGGATGGATAGATAGATAGATAGATAGATAGATAGATAGATAGATAGATAATAGTCATGAAAACATCTTCTCTTATTCAGCTTGGCTGAAAAAGCAAACACACATGGAATCTGATCAAATTAGGAAATCCTGGACTTCTCTTCCCAGCCTGTCATTCCTATTTCTACTTAATGTCAACTTACAAACTGCCATTGTGACCTGATTCATATCTTTTTCTCTCCTGACCTGAATTATTGATAATACTGTTTATGCTTTGGGGAACTACAAGTTTATTGGTTAATCCAAGTGACTGGGAAATTCCTAAATCAGTAAGGTATTTTTCAGAAGGGAATATTTTGTCAAATTTCTATGCACAGGCCAAATGGGCTGCAGAAGATTTTAGTTTCCAAGACAGCCTGTGATGCAACCCCACTTCAGCGCTCCCTCCTTGATCCCCACGCCAGGAAATCCTGCCTGTAGATGAATCAGAAAAACGGCTCAAGTTTTCCATGGATTTGACTGAATGCCAGCCTAGGGAACCCCATGAAGAGGAGGGCTTCAGGAGTGACATGCTAGAGGGTGAGCAAGGAAGGAGGGAAGACCTCTGCAGGGAGAGCCTGGCAGCTGCAAAGTGCACACACATGCGAGAGGGACTTGTGGCCACACGTCCAACTTGGCTGATCTATAAAGATCCTGTTTTTATAACATGCTCCTGAAGCATCTTACTGAAACGAGCAAATGACTTTGATTTGAAATTAGCCTTTCAAAAACTCTTACAAACATTTTTCACACAATCTTCCAAAAAAGCAGAGGTGGCTTTCTCCTCCACAGCCTCCATCCACACCCTGAACCCTGAAGGTCTCAATGTTGTTTCACAAAGCAAACTGTTCTGCACCTCTTTGCCTTGCGATAGTCCAAGCAGCTGGAAACTGCAGCTTGACTTGAACAGTGATTTAAAACACACCCTTAGAAGCCGCACCAGCTTTTCTTCCCCTTCCATCCAGGTGGGAAGCATGTTCCGGCAAATGGGAGCAACACTTACCCAAGTTCTCAAATAGATAGATAACGCCATAAGAGTCACACTTTAAAAAACAATCTCTTGCCAGTCAGTCGCCCACCAGACAAAAGGCAAAGGAAACCTAGTAAGAAAACTAAGCCTGCTACATAAAGGCAGAGACAAAACAGTTCAGCTGCCAAGATTGGGCATCTTTAAAAACATCTTTTCGATCTTCAGTTTTTTGTCTGCTTGGTCGTCTAGCAACCAAGTGCCGAAAAGAAAACTCCACCCAAAACAAAATGAAACAATAGACACTTTGGTCCGTGTGTGTGTGTGTGTGTGTGTGTGTGTGTGTGTGTGTGTGTGTGTGTCTGTATATGTGGGTACAATTCTCAGTGTGTAACAGCAGAAATCTTTTTTCAGACAATTAAAGCAGAAAAAGTCCTGATGGCAAATGGCAGAGGCAAGTTGGGAGTGACAGAAAAGGCAACAAGAACGTGGGCAATGCGGGATGAGGGTGTAGTTTCCACACACCAGGCTACAGCAAGGTTTACACTCTTAAGCAATAAAAACAAACCATTAAGCTCAGCCCAGAACTGTCAGGAAGTATAAAACAGTTCTTGAAACTTTGCAGTTACTATACAAAAGCTTTTCATAAACTCTGTTTCCTGATCTTCATTAAATGTTAACATCAAGTTGCCATGGGGCAATTAGCTTGCCTCCTGAAATCAATAAAAAATCAACAATTTGGAAATAGTTGTACAGTAAAATAGTTCAATAATTATTCTCTCATAGTGGTGTGTCCAAGCAGTTCCAGAGAAAATGCAGTCCAGATGAACGCCTGCCCCTTACGAGGGAAGCTTGAAGTGGATCGGTGCCTCCCAAGGCAATGTGAGGACGATAATGCATGCCCAGCCCAGGTTTGGAGGGAGTGGGGCCCAGGCCAGGGTGAATATAAGCCCCTAAGCTGCCTTCAAGCCAGTGTCTGGGGTAGCCCTGCTGGATGATCGGGAGCACTCCATTCCAAAACCAGGGCTACACACAGAATGGCAAACTCAGAGGGGAGAAAACAAAGTACTCTACACTCAGCACTGGGTCCCCAAACAGGAAAAATAATTATATTTTGAGTGGAGATGATGATGATGATGATGATGATGATGATGATGTGTGTGTGTGTGTGTGTGTGTGTGTGTGTGTGTGCCCACTCATATATGCAAATGGCACTCACAAGAGTGAATTTCCTTTGGATTAGGATTGTCTTTGTTCCAATTCTTCTTCAACAAATATCCAAAGCTGAGTTGCTCATAAAATGAGTAACACGAGTCTGTTTCACGAATAATGTCATAGGACATCACTGCAAAGAGATATCAACACCAAGCAAAGACAAGAAGCCATTTCTTTGCTGACTCTAACATTTTCTAGTCTGAGTCCATGCATTTCAGTGGTTTATTGGAAGCCATGTAGAGCACAGAAAACTCCAGTATCCTTTCAGTCACACCTCAAATACCAGCTCTTAAAGCTTTCTGCCACCCTCTAGGCTCATTGAAGTTGTACAGTGAGCTGACTTACAACTTAAAAAAAAAAAAATCAAGCATCATCTTTAGTATAAACAAATGCTTCAAATGTATGACATCTATTTGCTGCCTTCAAAGAGAAAACTTTTAGCTCAGACGCTTGGCAGTAAGATCACACAGGATTGCTTCGTGGACTGACTTAAGTGTTAAACTTTTTTAAAGCACATTTTTAAGGCTTTGCACCTGCTCCCCCATCCTAGGTGTACTGACACGTATTTGACTAAACTGACTACATGCATGCCCAAGCAAGCAAGGAGAGCAGATTTTACAAGATAAGCAACCAAGTGTTTTCATGTCTGGGGGTGGCTAGAACACAAAATTGCCAGTCATCTTGTGGGGGAAAGAATGCCTTTGAAAAAGTATGTAGGGCATCATTTTTGATATGGTGAAGTACAGTCAGATGCCATCTTGTATATCGGTCTGCTTTTAGGTTTCCTTCAAATGCTGTGTCTTGGCAAAGGGCCACACTTGTTTCATCTGATTAAGAAGACAGTCACTAAAGCATTGCTGCTTAAGCTGGTCCTTGGGCTTCACCTGGGAAATCAAAATGCAGGCTCTCAGGCTCCAGCCCAGACCCACTGAAAGAGAAGGTATAATATAACATGATTGTAGGGGGTCTGGATTCACATTAAACTTCTATACTCCTTAAGGCATTACTGGTGATTCGGATGTGCATTAACATCTAAGAAGTTTTATTTAGAACATTGGCCCCCCAAGTTAGGGAGAAATTCACTTTGAAGTTTGCAGGGCAGGGAAACAGAAAATTCTGCCCTGCAGAATACCATAAGGCTGTAATTTATGTCAGCAGGGTGGAAGACAGAGGAAAAGCAATTTACCTGAGTGGAGCAGACTTGCCTGTTATCCCTGATCTTACCAGATCCATCCCCTGCAGAAAAGTAAAACAGAAAAGAAACAATGCCAGGACACCCTTACTCCTCTGAGTCCCCATCATTCTAGGCTTTACTCTTTGCTAAAGGGCCAGCTTCCTTTTGCTTTGTAATAGATAATAAAAATGTGCTATTTTTAAAAGGCCTTGGATGTACTTTTGATGGCACAAATGGATTTTTTCCCTCCCAGGAAAAAATGGAGGGAAAAAATACAACCTTGGTGGGTTATGCTATGATTCTGTAGCTGGCTATACAGGTCAGTTTTGCAGAGTTTTCTTGAGGTCCCTTGAGGCACAATTTAAAGTAGCAGCTGGACTAGAAACACAGAAAAATGGAGATGCAGCTACATGTGTAAAACACTGTTCTCCCACTTCCCAGTTTAGTAAGATAGAAAAAGAACAGAGCAGCCCTGGAGTGCCACATAGGATAAACCAAGCTAAGGAGGGACCCAAGGTGGAGATAAGCACTAAAACATATGACACCATTTCATTAACTTTAAAAGACAAACCCTGAAAATTTACAAAATACCACCTGCTGGTTTTTTAAAGACAACCCTCAAAGTAAATGGAAAAATCCTGCCGAATTAGGACTGAAATTCCAGAAGTTGTCATGGAGTTAGTTATGACCCTGTCCCTCAAATGAAGAATGAGAACTAAGCTATCTGCAAGGACACAGAATGTATATGAGGACACTGCTCTTCCTTTGGGCTGCTAGGAGGGTCAGAGGCCTCAATTATTATAAAATCTTTAAAACTAAAATGAAAGCAAAATGCCATTATGTATATACATAAATGATCTATATTACAAACATACTCATGCATGTATACTCCTATATTAACTTGATATGGATATTAAATACATCTATATGGCAAGGGATCACGTTTGAACTGATGTTATTAAAAGCAATTTTAATCAAGAAAGTTGGAACCTATAAAGCAGAGAAATCCAAAAGATGGGCGGAACTGCCACAGGGTGAAATGCTTGTGCTCTATTCTCACATTGTCATCTAGAGAATTTAGGAATCAAAAAACCCAGGTTACTTTTTTAAGATGCTAAGACTGAATTCTTGTCCCTTATAAGCATGGCAAAAGAAAAGAGAGCCAGAGGTTGCAGCAGATCCCTCCTTTGTTATTTATTTGATTCTAATGACTTTACCTTTGCAAGAACTGTAGGAATAGGGTAAAAGGAAGCTAAAAGATTTTCAAATATCAGATCATTAATTTATAAATAAGATATACAAAACCTCAACATCCCTCCAAAATAAAAGGTACCTGCATTCATTGTTATGTGAAACTCCTGGGAAGAGTTTGATTGAAGTCTGTTCCTTTACAGACACTAATTTTTTAAAGCCAGCTCCAGGCAGGCATTGGGAGTGGAGATTAGAACTAGGTTTCCAACAGCATGGCAGGGTAGGAGGGGATGCAGTGCCCAAGGAATTAGGAGTTGTGAGTTCCCTGGTCTTACAAACAGCCACCGCACCCTTGCTGGCTTCTGACTTCATGTCGGGGTGCAGGAGCTCAACACTGCAAAGTGTTCGCTCTGAGCAGCCTAATTTGACTTCATTCTGCGTGGGCTTTGGGCCAGCTGGCAGATGTTCCTGTAGAAGCTGATCTCAGACACTTTCCCTTTCTAATTTTTTGGCACCATTGCCACTGCTGCAAGGGATATCATCTCTGAAATTTTATCTCAGGTTCCTGGGTTTTGCTCGTTTTCTAGGCTTTGGTTTTCCCTTAAATCTTCCTCCCCTCAAATAGTTCTTATGAAAAATACTAAATCATGGGTAATTCCTTCAGTGTAAATAGGACTTTTCAAAAGACTTGCTCACAATTTTCTAACCATTCCTTACCTTTTCCCAGCCCCCCATCTGGAGTAAGTAACTGCAGGAACAAAAATGCAAACACAAGGTCAACATTGTGAGCAGACGCTGTATAAATGCACCATGCTCCCACACAGGATAGACTCTACAGAGTGAAATGCCAGAGCTTTGATATTTATTGTCTGAAATAGGTTTAACATTTGGAGAAATGTGTTCAAACACGTAACCTTGGAAAGAAAAGCAAGCTGATCAGTTGGAGAACGAGGCGCAGGCAGCAAACATGACACGTACAATTTTGTTGTGTCTGGGGCAAAGGTAGAAAATTGGGCACTTTGAAGCCATAAACAGCTCCCTGGTGTTTTCAACAAATCCATTTTCACTTCTTGATGAGGGCCACAAGCTATCAAGTTTAAATACAGATGACCACAACATTAACAATGAAGACATCTTATGTTTTATTTAATACTTTGGCCAGATCAGCCCCCTGGAAAAGGTCCCTAGTTTAGGGAAGAAGACCAAAAAGCCATCATTCACTTTGGTAATTATTTCTACTGATCCTGCTGTATTATTTCTGCAACTGAAGGGGCAGAGGAAGGACTTCTGTATAGTAACAGTAATGTCTAATTATTATCCAAATATTCTACCTAATAAGGACAGAAGTTCTCATGGACTGGACAACCACTCTGCAACATTCCTGAGAATTGAATAATATAATAATCTTGAAAGTCGGCAGAGTGGATTATCCGCTTTTTTTTTTTTTTTTCCTAGACTTGAACTTGTGAACTTTTACAGTA
>PVJA010034199.1:0-22723 GCA_004027025.1 Myocastor coypus | reverse complement strand
CAAAAAAAAAAAAAAAAAAAAAAAAAAAAAAAAAAAAAAAAAAATATATATATATATATATATATATATATATATATATATATATATATATATATATTTGATGCACCAAGCACAGTACACATTAAACTAAATGCTGAAAAATTTCCTGAGGTACGTTGGTTGGCCCATGCATGGTAAAGTTAGTATTTTGGTGTATGGGAGGGAACTCCGGACTTTGAACTTGACAGGTGGCTATCCTGCTGAGCCATGTCCCTGGCAGATGGGCAAATCTTAAAGTGCATGCATAGATGATTTTAGTGCTTTCAGGTAAAAAAAAAAAAAAAAAAAAAGCCGTTGGCAGTTTACTCAAAGCCATTATTTTTTAGTCACTATTGTTCCGAAATCAGGAAGTGATATTTCAACATTTTGCACCTTAGCATCATATGTTTGAGTAGTTGGTTTTCGATATTCTACTTATATTTAGAAAATTGGTTAGGAGGGCTGCGGAGATAGCTCCGTGGTGTAAAGCAAAGATCCACGTTTGATCCTTGGTATCCCATGGCATGCCAGATCCATCCTGGTGGCACACACCTGTAACCCCAGCACTGGGGAGGCTGAAACAGGAGGATCACTGTGGTTATGAGCTGCGCCAAGAGACCTTGTATCAAACACCTAAAACAACAACAACAACAATAATAATAATAATATAAAAGAACATTGGTTACGCATTTTTAGTATGCACAAAATTACTTCCAGTTAAAGACAACATAGATAGTATTTCATATGGAACTTCCAAGTTTTCAGAAATTTTAATGGGGAACTGACTGCAATAGACTGTGAGTTTGTTTCTGTGTTCTACACAGTTTCTTTTTATATTTGTAGTATAGATAATGTATTAGGCTAGCACATCATACGTAATTGAGGAAAGTAAAAATACACTTGGCGTCTAGACTTGCCAAGTATTTTCTGAAAGGGGGTGGTATAACTCTGGGAAACGCCTCTCAAGGGGCCCCGCATTGAAAGCTTGGTCTCCAGCCCTGGGCAATTTTGAGTAAGGAGGACTAGTCAGAGGTCTTCAGCTCACCAGGCAGTCGAGCCTTCCCTTCCTTCCCATTTCTCCTGGCAATGGGACGGGGGCCTGGCACACCCTGTACTCCCTGTCCTCTGCCTAAGCCCAGCGGAGTACTGGGTCAAGAACTGGGCCACCCGACATGGAGAGCTAAAATAAGCCTTTTCTGTTCTAAAGTGATTACCCCAGGTGGGTTTTTTTATTTTATTTATTTATTTATTTATTTATTTATTTATTTATTTTTGGTAATGAAAAACTAAGTCCCAGAGGCTCGTAGCATGTTCTTTTCTGAGGGCGCCTCAATTACTCTTCTCCCATTGCTGGGGCAAATACCCAACACCCAAAGGGAAGCAAGGAAAGGTTACTCAGTTTACACTTACTGGAGGTTTCATACTCGGCTGGCTCCAAGGCAGGGCGGCAGAGGACTGAGAGCAACCTTTCCTGGCGGCAGCAGAGAGCGGAGAGCAGAGTGAAAAGTAGCGGCAGCGATGGCTACAGAGAGCAAGTCTGTCACCCTTGAACTGCGTTCAAGCTATCAACTCCAGCTTAGGTGTGGCACTCCACCCATAACCCCAGCCTTGATCATGAATTAATCTGGAGCTCTAGAAGCCACAGCCCCATGACTGCATGAAGCTTTGGGGGGACACCTAGACATAAATCATAGCAGAAGGCATCTGTCCATCTCTGACCTAGAGGGCAGTTGTGTGTCAAGGAGGTGTAGAGTTTTGTTGGCAGCGTGGAATGTTCTGGACACTCCTTAGCCTGCATCCCAATACCTTGGCCTCTTCCTTCGTTTTCTTCCTACCCTGTTACCTATCACCTCCAGCTCTGAGAAGCTTCTATGAAAAGACTTCAGCTTCCTCTTCATTTCTCTCTGGCTTTCTTTTTCAAAATTTAATTTAATTTTTTAAATGTATTTCATACAGGGTCTACAGGGTCTCGCCCCCAACCTCTGCACAGCATCTTAGTTTCTGTATAAATTGGTTTTCCTTTGTAATTGAGCATGGTTCAAACTGGTCAAACTGAGGAGAGAGTGGTCATGAACGGGATCTGGATCCTTGTCCTTGAATTTAGGACGCAAGAAGAAGCCCTTTCAAAGGGCCACAGGGCATCTATACACAACAATCCCTTCCTAGTATAGAGACATTGCCTATACCAGAACTATGTTAACCAGAAGCTTACTTGAAGTTGACGTAAGCCTTCTGCTCTGAGAGTGAGGTGCCACACGGCAATAGGAATTATACCTTATGCAAATAAACCTTATTTTGAAGCAGTCTTCTGATGGAAAAAGTACATCTTTAATTATGGGTGTGATATTCGGTCAGTTCTAATCATTCCAAGTTTAAGAACAGTCTTCAACCTGAAGATTCAGTCTCACTCCTCAGAGAATTGTCACAAGGAACTAGTGGAAAGATCAGCTATGTCAAAAAGAGACTGGTGGATCCGAGTCTGACACAGCGAAGGCCAATGAGCCATGATGCAATATTTGCTGCCCACATCAGGATTTCTGGAGAAACATAAGAGTCCATTTTCAAATAAAAATTTCTGAAAACCAGCTGTTGTGGTTTAATCCCACCTCAGCGTTTGTGGGTGTATAGATACAACCTTAATGGCCTTGTTTGTTTTTGACTGATTTGATCGGAACCACTGCATAATCTTACAACAAGAAGAGTCATGAGAGGTTTAAAGCTGAGTGGATGATGTGGAGGGCTGGAAGCTCACTTCCATAGGAGACAAACAACTCAATCAAGTGTGACTCGGTCAGCAGGGATGGACAGAGGGACACAGGACTCACACATAGATCTTCAAGCTGGAGTGACTAAGGACAGAACGCTTCCTGCACCTATGTCCTCATTGACAAAGATTGTAGAGAAGATATAAGCCAGCCTTTAGCCAGAAGTCTAAGTACAATAAGAAGATCCAATAAAACATTTCAGAATGCCAAAATACTCAGAGTATAAAAGTCAGAGAAGCACTATGCCAGTTCTGAACCAGATATTAATAAGGACCAGGAGAGCAGTGCCATCTAATTGTTGGAGTCTCATTAGAGCCAAAGAAAATTGGAGAGGCAAGCTTTGAGTCAGACACAATATTGTTCAGATTGAAGGACTGTCTAGGTGCATATAAAAAGTAAAGCATTCTTTTTCACCGAGTACCCTTGAAGGAGTGGTAGAATTCGACAAAATCAAAGATAGCAGACCCTATAAAGTAATGGACCATGTAGGCAGTCAAGATTCTGGGCTCCACGTGGCTTTATGACATCCCCAGCAGTAGACGGGTTAGCCTGAGACACCATGGCTGTGGCTGTGGTTTAAATAAGGGCAATGGCATGGCAATGCCAGCCACATGCGTGTGCTTACGTGTACAAGACTTTAGAGGACAGGACGAAGCCACTGAGAATAGCGGCATGCTTCCTTAGTTAGGGCTATGGCACCGAGCGTGCAGATCCTCTAAAGAGAGAATCTTGGTCCCTCTTAAAGACCCATGTGTACTCATGAATGAAGGAAAGAACTTCGCAGCGTGAGACGGGCACAGAGCTCGGGGGCATCGCTTTTCAGCACGCCCCTTTGCGAGTGGGATAACAAGAGCAGGGAGAGCACGTGGAAAGGCAAGAGAGGACAGCAGTGGGAAAGGGTGAGGGCGGGCTGTCCTGGAGCTGCTGGGTCCCGTAGCGCTCGGAGCTCAGCCCGGATCAGTGGAGTGGGTGGAGACTGAGCAAACGCTCTCCCTGGGTGCAGCCACCTGTTTACCTCCTGCTTGTGTGGCACAGGGCTGAGACTCACTTAGCTCTGGGAATGACTGTGTGACAGGGCCCCGTCACAGCAGTCACCGTCTTCCTGTCCTGAAGAAGAAAAGTTGTCACCAACACCCCTCTGTCTCCAGCCATCCCTAGTCCCTGCCTGCACATCATGCTCCCATGCTTCTTGGCCTCTTTTGCCAAGTGGAAAAGCTCAGGAGAGTGAAGGGGCACTGGCTGCTTGAACTGATGTTTCTATTTCTGGTTAAGAAAACATTTTTTGCCAATACTATCTCTAGGTCCAGGGTCATAAGGTCTATAAATAGGCCATGCTTTAAGTGCAGAAGGGGTGGCAGAGTGGCACCATTAGGGGGGTATTTCCCAGAACTGCTGAGTCAAGAGGAGCTCCTTGTACATGGTGGCCATGCTTTGGGACACAGCAGACACTTTTACTCAAACAAGCGCTGTTCATAGAAGCAATGCTTATCTGCAGGCATTTGAAGCCGACCATTCATGTTCAATTTGAACGCCTCTCTAAGAAGCCCTGCTATGTGTTCATTTTAATGGCAACGTCAGTGTGCTACAGATTGAAATTTGATCAAGGCCCTGGGCAGTGCTGAGCCTGCAGTTCCAGCCTCTTGCCTCTTCCACTGCAGAGGGAACTGAATGTAACGCGTGTAGGCCAGGAATAGCATCAAATCCAGTATCACATCTCACGCATTGATCCTCCCGAGCTTTGAACAGAGCCCAGAATATTAGTCCCCTCATTGCCCAAGGAGGATGTTAACCTGCACCTCTGCAAGAGTGAGGACACCACTAAAGTCACCTTCCCCTGCTGGACGGGCCAGCTGCCCGCTGTGAACGGGAACTTGGTTAGAGTGAAAGATTCTTTGTTAGGAATGTGGAAATCGTGACATTAGGGACTAGCCAGGCTAGAGGATAGAGCTTCAGTGAAATTTGCAAGTTCATTTCGGTTTATGTACCTGTTGGAGCTGAGACATTAAATGTGGAGGGCTTTTAATCTAGGTATTTCAAGCACTACTTGATACCTTGGACTCCTGTCACTCACCAGAGAGCACTTCAAGGACAGAGCTACCTCTGAACCAGAATAAGACCCCAGGAAGGCTGATTCAGCCCAGAGCATTTGGGACGGGGTTATTTTCTTTTGTTTCAACATTCACTTTTGACAGAACTGGCTTTTCTCTTTGCTCCTGCTGGAAAGCTAATAACTTCCTCCTCGTTCCCCTTACTCCAGTCGTCCGCGCAGAGGAGTGCGGCTCACTCCACACCCGTGAGCGCCACTCGCTTTATTTACACTCATCCGCTGCAGCCCTTTGCGACCAAGATAGAGACATTTCCTATGCGGCGGAACGCCAGTACCGTCCAGATAGTGTGACACAATAATTGAAGATGACCACGGCACAGAGCAAGGCCACATGGCCAATCTGGAAAGATGACAGCCAAGCCCTTTGCTATCTCAAGCAGGGCTATGTGTGCTTAAGATTTCTAAAGATGTCCCCGTTTCTTACGCACTTCTGAGAGTTCCATGGCTGTGGCTGAACCTGGAAATAAATAACCCAAATCAACTAATCCACATTAACACTGAAATCCACTGTACTAGTGAGACGGAATTTACTTCAGGCCATCTGGGTCAACAAGCTCGGAGAGAGAATTCCACAGATGAAGGCCGTCATGGCAAAGGCGCAGCCTTCACACCTGTGCAGCTCTAAATCAGAGGGCTTAGCTCCTGCCAGCCCTCCAGCTGCTGGGAGGGCAGACCCAGGACAGAGGCGGTCATCGGATATAACCCAAATCCTCTTTCTGCTGCCTCTCTGTCAACCCTGAAACAGAATGCTGTTGAGGTCTGCTGCCTTGATTCCCCCTGAAAGCAAAGAGACAACTCATGAGGTATGGAAGCCTGAAGGGAACAAAGCCGCGTGTGGACGTGTGTGGGCTCATACTTTGGTATGATGAAAAGTACAAAGTCTTCAAAAGGTCTGCTCTGTGGCAGAGGGGCTCGTTACCGGGAGCAGAGCCTCACCGCCCACACAAAGGCAGGTAGGGAGCGGAGGGGCTCAGTGAAGTTAGGATACAGACAATATGGAACCAAGGATTATTGAATCTTAAAATCTGCCAGTTATGAGCAAAGCCGTTTCCAGCTATTGGTAAGAGCAAAGAGGAATCAACAGGCTTGTCCGAAGGAACGGTTTCCTTACACTTATCCCGAGGCCACTGCTATACTCAGTGTGGAGGGAAGGTTAGATGAAAGGCTTTTCTGTTTGAATCTTTATCAGTCAAAAAGGAAATGAGTCTGTGGTAGTGGAGAAAAATGTGCTCTCCTCAAAGATGCTCATGTTCTAGTCCTAGAAACGTGTGACCATCTTGTCACATGGTAAAGGAGAGTTGAGGGCATCATGGGAGAGTGCAGAGTGACCTCATGTGAGGCCCTGACCCACAGATTTTAGCTTTGGAGACCGAGGGCGGACCACAAGCCAAGGACAACGACACACAGGCCTCTAGAAGCCAGACAGCTGCCAGAATAGGTTTCTTCCCAGGTCATCCTGCAAGAAGCGGCTGGCCCTCTGATTTCTGTATTTTATTCTGTTGAGACATAGGACTAAATGCCAGATGATAAACTTGTGTTATTTTAGGCCACTGGGCTGGTGCTGATATGTGAGAGCAGCACCAGGAAGCTAATACGGAGCCGGACAGTCAGCCTGAGGTGCTGCTGCGTGGCTTCTGCATTAGGCTTTGTCTTGGGGAGTGGCAGAGAGGAAATCAACAAACACTTGCGGGAAAGAAAACGAAATCGGTTGCCTGAGTGGAAGCCATGTTATCTTTCTGCTTGGCCAGCCAGCTGGCACGTTAAGTGGGGGCCGGTGGGAATGAGAACAGCGTTTAGCACTTCTTAGTGATTTAGTCCTTGGCGCACGGGTGATGCCAGCAGGCCAGGGCCAACGCGATGGGATGACTTGGAAAGTGACTGTGAACATGGTGACCTGGGGGGGGGGATCTAACCGGGCTACGGGGAAAGATGGAAAAGAATTCCCTGTCAGGTCGTCTCTGCTGCATACCAGAAGGCTTGTTGTTCTAGGGTGTTTCTCTCTGAATACCAAAAAAATAAAAACAAAATAAAATTAGAAATGACCCTGCCTACATGGGCATGTTATGCCACCTTTGAACCTTTGAGGTTACATCTAGGGGGGGCGGCCTCCACCTACAGCCTCGGCACATGGGAGGCTGAGGCGGGAGGATGAACAGCTCACGAGGCCAGCCTAGGCCACAAGAGAGGGCCTGTGGCAAGAACTCACCAACGATAAGAAGAACACGTGACAGGCATGCCGCATGCACTTCTGTGACACGCAGCACAGATTAGTTGTGAAGGACTGAAAAACAGGAAGGGGGAAGGGACGGAAAGGGGGAGGAGGAGGACTAAGACGCAGTATGTATATGTACCCAGCCCCCCCAGAGATAATGTAGTCATCGCATATCCCAAATGTCATCGTGTTCAAACCTGAGGCTGTATACCCGAGAACATACATGCAATGAGATCTTCTCTTTCTTTTAAATTACTTTTCATAAAGCATGTGCAGTACAGTGTCGGGCTTCTTCATGTATTTGGCTCAGGGTCTCACTATGCAGCTTGGACTCATGGGAATCATCCTGTCTCAGCCTCCCCAGTGCTGTGATTACAGGTGTGCACCATCACGCCCAGACTCAGTCGCATGCTCGGCACTCCAGCGGCAGGGACCGGTGTGGGGTGTGGTACCCGGGATGAAACCCAGGTCCTGACACTTGCCCAGGCGAGCACTTAGACTGCAGAGCTGTCTCTGTGGGCTCTGTGGGCTAGTCACTGGGCTTACGTGTGTCGCTGTGATATCCCTTCCTTTCAGGTCGCATCTTTCTTAGCGTGTGGCACGCAATGTTTGCATTCCCTGTGCGAGGCTGACGCAGGCATGGAACACATCCTACCTCCTTCGCGCACGCCCTTTCCTTTTCTTCCCTCTCCCTGCCATCCTCGTGTGGTTCCTCACACTTAGCTATGTATTGCTACTCTCGTTTGATGGAAATATATAATGACGAGCGCCGTCAGCACAGCCTATGGAGCCAGGCATCCCTGGCCCCCGCTGGGATGTGTTCAAGACGGAAGCTCCTCCACCTGCGCCCAAGCTGCTCTCACTAGGTGGTGCCCGTGCTTGATGTTCAACAAGTAGCGGCGGGGCCTGGCCGGGGCTCGGAGAACTTCAGGCCGGCGCGGGAGCCTGCGGGTGAGCCCTGGGGCGGGACCTGCTCCGAATGAGCAAGCGCGTTTTCACCGCAATTGGCTGCCTAATCGCGTGTTGCAAACTCGGCTGATGCCTTTGGATGTGTAAGCAATTACGCTTCCGCTAAAAGCCTCGGTTGGTAATGCTTTTGTTCTGCGTTTCTTACAACTGAACTAACACAGGGGAGAAACAGCTACGGAAATGGTTTTCAATATGCTTTGTTTTACTTTCTAACTTCGCTTTTCACAACATTTGTCAATTAAACCAGCCCACTGATCCAAAGTTTATTATACGTGCAAATACTACATGCTACGAGAAAAAGAAGCCCAGATGATAATAAAAGTAATAATAATAATAATAATAATAATAATAATTTTCTAATGGAAATGCCTATATATTTGCATTGGGCTATATCATTTACCAGGGATTAATTATCCCGAGCGCCTATTGTGTTAGGCGCAGTGTTAGTTCTCCCAAGTTAGTGTGTTAGTCAGAGGGTCTTCATTTTAGGAAAATGTCTCTTCCAACAGACACTAGTTAGACACTGGATTAAGGTCAGAGTCAATGGCTATTTCATGATGTGAGACATTTTTGCCTGCAAAAGAACCGCAGGCAAATATTTTTCCTTCCAGTAACCGGCCCTACCTCAGCCTTAACTAAATTTCTTCTAATACATCTAACACAGTATGTGGCTAATTAAATGCAGCAATTCTATGCTCATTGTCAGACAAACAGCACTGACGCCCTTACCTGAAATTATCTGGAAAATTAAAAAGATCCTAAGTGAACAAATTTTAAAATAATTATATTGAAAATAATCAAACTTCATCAAAACATGAAGTTTTGAGCCTCTCTCCATACACGTTTTTGCAATCATCTGCTGAAGATGCTGCACACCGTGTTCCCATAATTCTGCTAAGCTCCGTGTTAAACTCTGTGATTTAAACTTTAAATGAGAAATAAGATAGATGCCTTCAGAAAAACGCCCACCTATGCAAGAGCAGACAGGCATTTCCCACCCCTCTGCTCCCAGACTCCTTCACCAGCTGATGCTGTTGAGCTGCAAACATATCGGTGAGTGGGCAGAGTCAGGGAGACCAGGTGGGAGACGGTGGCGAGGGGCACCTTGGGCTTTGCGCGGGGCTGTAGCCCAAGCGAAGCATGGACAAGGAGGAGGGCAGAGGTTGTCACACGAAGGCCAGGTCAGGATTGTGAGTACAACATGGCACTGGGCCGTGTCTGACGATGACAGCTTATTGCCTAACACGACTCCAGGAATGTGTATTACCAAAAAGAAACCACGCAATATGCTGCAATTCCAAACTGAAAAAGATGGTTAAAGTACTAAGTAATTCTTAGAAAAGCAGTGAGAGATCAACAGGGAAACTCATTTTGGTTATCGTTCTTGGGTTCCCCTTGCTCCGATAATCGTCCTCAACATTCCTCATTTTCTCACCATCCACATTCACACAGATTCCACTCACTAAATGTGTCTGAGTCCATTCCTTCCCCTTCTTTTCACATTCTTTAAGAGAAGAATACAAACTAGTGACAAAAAATAGCAATACTGGAAGCAGTACAAAATTTCACTAAACAAAGTAACAGTAAAGGTTGCCCTAGTGTGCGATCTGATCTTCAGATTAGTTGTTCAGACTGCCAGACATAGGTGTGCACCGTTAGTTTAAAGAAAAAAAAAAAAAAAAGCAACCAAAAGGTTGTATAAAAATCAAAAGGGAAAAAAAAAAGTTATGCATTAACGTCTCCTTTCAAAAGACCAGCAGAAATCAACAGCACAATTATCCAAACTAGTTGTGTATACATAAATCTACCTTCTTCTCTTCTACTCTTGTTGAGGATGTTCTGAAACACAGTAAGTTATTGGGAATTCCCTTCCCTAGCTCTACCCTGTGGCCTCAGCCTATGTCCCATTAAACATGCTTGGAATAATTCCTGTTATACAAGAAATGGTCAATGCATGCAAGCTATTACTCTGATTATTTGTGTTGATCTTCCAGGATTTGGCTTAACACTCAACTCCGGGTATCCCAACTCCACCTACTCACTCTCTGCACACTTCCGTGTTGTTAAAATATCAACAGTTACATCCGTGTTAGCCCTAATCAACTCTAATGCTTTCAAGGACGCGATCTTTTCGTTTTTGTGCCGCTGTCTCCTAGTCCCCTAATGGGGCCATAATAAAAGCTCCCCTGACCGGCCTAAATCTATATTAAGAACAGAGTAAAGTAACAATGATTTGTTGTGCATTTGCAGATAATCACTTTTTCATAACCTGTGCAGATGGGCTAGAAGTTATTATGGCAAAATTAAAGGGAGCACCTTGAGTCACACTGCGCTGCTGTCCAGGGCTATGAATTATGATTTCAATGCCCTTTTACTACGCACTGCAAGGGTAACTGGTGCTCAGTCAGATGAGGAATTCTCTGTGCTTTCTTTACAAACTCACTGCTCTGGAAAGGTTGCTCTTATAGGTGATAATGATTGAACCTGATGTCCTCAACCTGAGTGGCTTGACGGACTCCCATGTGACTGGTGGAACACACTTCTGCATGTCTGGGATGAGCTGGGATTCCACATACAGTCAGTACCCCGTTCCACTGCAGCACGGTTGCCCTGCTTTGTTTCCTGGCTAGTAAGGGCTACACAGCTTTGCGCCCATGCCCTTCCCATCATGAAGTTCTTGCCTTAGAGATAGATTCATGTGGGCTCAGTTCTCTCAAACAGTGAGCCAAAAACATACCTTCCTTAAATTTGGATGCTTGCTATTGGGTCTCACTAATATCCAAGCTGGGTAATGCTAAGATCTCACAAGAAATGTTGCCTTAAATATACACCTTTATTGCCAGGCATAGTGGCACACACTGTGATCCCAGCACTTGGGAGACTGAGACAGGTGGATTGCTGCAAGTCTGAGGCCATCCTGGGCTACATAGCAAGTGCAAGTCCAGATTAGACTACAGTCTAATTACTGTATTTCCCAAACACAGTCTCATTACTGTATTCATTACAGTATGGTAAGACTCTGTCTCTAAAAATAGCAAAACAAAACAAAAACAACTATACCTTAATTGCCAAATGGACACAACATGGCCTATCTCCTATGATTGGTCATGCCAAGAAAGCTCCTACTCTCTGATTTTATGAACACCATGTAAAGTCATGCTTGTGGTTCACTTAGGAGATTAGTTCATCTTCTGTTTGCACATGAAAAGAGAACTATCTTAGTCCATTCTGGCTGCTATACTAAAACACCACAAGAAGTAGTTTATAAATAGAAAAATATATTTCTCATAGTTCTAGGGAGTATAAAGTCCAAGTCAAGGTGTCAGGAGATTAGGTGATTTACGAATAACTTAAGATGAAGGCCTACTTCCTTATGGAAGACAACTGATTCTTGTATCCTTATACGGTTGAAGAGGCTAAGGATTTTTTTTTTTTTTTGTGAAGACAAAGGGACTAGTCCCAATAATAAGGGACCCACATTCATGAAATAGTCATGTCTTGTTACCAACATATCAGTCAGATTCATATAGTAAAATTTTGCTGGATGAAGGTTAGAACTCAAGCACGTAAACCACAGCAAGATTATTTGCACAGCCAAAGTGCCAATGCAAAGATGCTTCAACGAAGTCCTGTCTTGTTATTTCAAGGGCAAAAGGGCCTCCATAGTTTTTCCTCTATCCAATTGTCCATCTTTTACAATATTCATTATAATAATAAAACACTCGTCTTATCTACTTTGCTAATGGGAAAACCTTCCAGGCATATTTAGAAAATATTATTCAAGTGTTTGCCAGAACTGCCTCTGGAGGGAAGGCTCCTGATTAACTTCCATCCAAAGCCAATTGGCCATCGCTATAGGAGGGTGGCCGAAGAAGGAACTTGGCAAGCTATTTGATATCTAGAATCTAATGTAAACGTAATTTGCACACATACTGTAAACTACCTTATCTGCAGTAGAGGATTTTTAAATGAATTCCAAATACTAAAGAATTGCAAAGAAAGTCTTAAAATATTAATTTTGGCCTGCAGTTTGCTATTATAATTTTCTTTCCCTCTGTCAGAGGAAACCATAGTGCCTGAAGCAGAATTAGGATTGCTGTGACAGTAATTCCAGAGAAGAGTGTGTGTTTTATCATGGCTTCCCAGTTGGCCGCTCGAGCAGCAAAGGCAAAGTCCAGATAGGCAAGTAGACAAATGCCCTACATGTAGATTGGAAAGATGGCGGCGGGGAAGCTCCGTGGACCGTGCTTTCATCTGTGGGAGCGCAGCGGTGTTGTTGCGTTTTCTGCAACGCTGCCCGCACTTTCTCTCTTTTCCTGTATATTTTGGTCTGTTCTTCATTCAGCAGCGAGCTTGTCCTCCTCCTTCCAGCTGACAGGAAACTCAACCACTGGACATAATAAGTGAGGCCAAGTAAAGGAGAAGAGAAAAGAATGCAGAAGAAAGCAAAGCAATACTATGTTGAAAAGTTGAATTCCATGCAGAAGGAGTTTCCAATACATCTCTCTCACCAATGTCATCTGTTTTTCCTCACTTAAAAATACACTGAACATAGGGCTGGGGAGATGGCTCCGTGGCACAAGTGCCTGCCTGGCAAGTGCAAGGTCGTGAGTTTGAACCCTGGTCCCACCAAAAAAAAACAAACAAACAAACAAAAAAAAAACACCGAACAATTTCGAGGTGACAGTGGTTTTGGTAATTCTGGCAATCTGGAAAGCCTGTATTCATACTCAGCTGGAGCCACTTAGACACTTTGTGAGACCCTACCCCAGGATAAAGAATAATAAAAGGGTGACGGTGCAAAAGAGTGAAGGGTCGTTTGGATCAGCCTCTAGTACTTTCTTAACAACCAAGTAGCTAAGCAGCCCCACAGCACACCAAGTGCCTCCTACGCTCCCTAGTACTTTGTGATTCTTGCAAAATTGTCAAGATCGGCATGTGTTTGAGGGGAGGCATTTCTGCACAGCCTTGTTTGGTGCAATATTTTCTACAGCTTATGGTAGGGCCTTGATGTCTTTGATCCAAAATTTTTGTTGAATATATAGATGAGCGGATGTATTTAGTGTCTAGTTCTCAAAGAGTGGATATTTTTTTCTTTTAATTCTAGGCCCTAGATAGGAAACCTGAATGCCGAGTCTGGAAACCCCTCAGAATTACAGCAAGCTGATCTGAGTACTAACAGCACGAGAGAAGCTTTTCCTTTCACCTGCATTGTTACCTAATTGTACAACTTCTCTCTCTTCCCCAGCACTTGTGCTGCTAGAAGCACAGAAAGCTACTGTAAGCCACAGCTGCCAAGCTGATCATGAGTAAAGAAACGCAGATGCGTGATGCTCAGTCTGCCAGCGTCCTCACTCCACTCCCGCTTTCCTCCATCAGAATAAATCACTCATTATTTATCGAAGTTAGATATTGATTAACTCTCAAAAACTACACACATTTGCTTTTCTTATCTTTTGCATAAACAATTCTTAGATTGTGATTACTAAACCTAGCCATCAGGTTTAGATTTTTAAGATAGTGAATGGAACGATTGTGAAGTTGAACAGGGCCTTCAGGGACATCAGATGAAATACTGTGGCTGTGTTTATTCGAAACAGATAAATGAATTTTGACGGAGAGAGGAAAGGAGCCTTTTCAAGGCAAACCAGTGTGTCAGCAAAAGACTCACCATAGAAGCTACATCGCTAGAGACCCGGTTCAGTGCCTGGCACACACCGGCATGAGGCTGGCGTCCTTGCTTCAGTTATGCTATCTTTGCGATAAGACCTGTGAGATTGGATGAAACCATTTTCCATCCAGTAGCCCAAAAAGCATCAATAAAGAAAGTCAGGTGGCAGCCTGGGAGCTACCCTGTAGGGCTGCGTCTTCTTGTTCTACTCTGAGGAGAGAATTATTGCTTCAGCTCATGATCAACTGCCTCCTGGATGACAGGGGGTGCAAAGATGCTCATGTCGTGGTAGTCAGGAGGCAGAGAGAGAAGGGACAAATTAGGGACAAGAATATGTCCTTTCAGTCCTTGCCTCAAGTGACCAAAGAGGACCTCTTCCCTCTTAAGAGCACATTAGGCATTAATGGATTATCTTGCTGGTCCCTGAAGCACCCACATGACCCAAACACAATACAAACACATGAGAATCTGGAGGGGCATTTTAGATCTAAGATGTAATATTTCCTTTATATTTTCCTGTTCTACTTGCTCGTATTACTACTTAGGCTTTGACAATGTATTTATGCCTAATTATGTCCTAGACAATGTCAACTTTAGAGCAGGTCACTTCTCCTAGTTGCAGGGCTTTTGGTGCGCATTGCTGATGTGATTTTCCACCAGCAGGATGAAGTACGTTAGGTGCAACTAGTGACTACGTGAACAGCATGTTGAGAGAATTGCACAGAACCATATTGAAATCAAGCTCTTGATTTCACATCTCTTGAAACATTTCCTTACCGGTCATTGACTTCAGTATTGCCTCACTGGTGTGAAGATTCCTTGTGTCACGGAGGAGCGACGAGGAGGAAGCAAAGTGACAGGGCTGTTCAAAGCTAATCTTTGGGCAACCTCGGAGATGCACTCAGGATTTCTTCTGCTGCAGGCCAGTGCAGAGATTGTCAGCGTGAAATAATTCACCCTGGGTGTCTTGAATGATTTAGACTTCTGACAGGCATGATTTTTTTGAGTATTGAAGGTCACTCAACACCTGGAATCTGATACTAAACAGAGAACAAACTTTCCCTGGCTTTAAATTGAGAAAAAGACACAGAGATGTCCTATTGGTGTCACAGCAGCATTTCAAATTTTATAACAATATAAGGGTTTCTTTCCCTCTCAAGAAGATAAAAGTTATATTCAAACCCAGCTTATCCTCTGAGCTCCTAAGCAAAGGGAGAGGCTTGAAGCTGTAATAATCTGAAAAAGTGCAATGAGAGCACTTTGTGACCACGGGAATAATTCCAGGTTTATCTTGCAATTATTGGCTACCACATGTCTATGGTACAATGCACTTTTTTTTTTTTTATTATTTTATTTATTTTTTTCCTTGTTTCAGAACTTTTGTTTGTTTATTCACTCATTTTTATGGCTGGCTCAGCCCACCCCGAGGGCAGGGCTGGCACAGCATGTGGTGCCGGGGATCGAACCGCAGTCCCTGAAGCCGCCCAAGCTTTCCCAAGCAGGCACTTTAGACCACTGAGCTATCCCGCCAGGCCCCGATACAATACACTTTAACAAAACAGCATGGAGTGGTTCCTTCCAGGACAACAGGAGGAGACTCAGGGCAGGATCCTGCCAAGAGAGATGGCCTCACATATGGCGTCATTGCCCAGAGAACTGAGTGGGGGTGAAGGGTGACATCAGTGGTCAGTGGAGGCCACAGCCATAACTGCACTTGGAAGAGCAGGACGAGTATGGGAAGACAGTGCTGATGACAAGGGACTTCAGGACCACACAAGACCCTGTGAGCCTGACAGCAGACTCCACAATCCTAAGAGGGAGGATCCCAGGAACCAGGATTCCGGGATTTGAGCAGCAGGGATTCTATCTAAAAGTACTGCTAGGCTATGTTGTCATGGGACTTGGTTTTATAAACTCCCTTCAGGAGTTCTATTCGAGTGCATTTAAAAAGAAATGTGTTTGGTACAGTGTCTCACTATGAAGCTCAGACTCATAGTGATCCTCCTGTTTTCAGCCTCCTCAGCACTAGTATTACAGGTGTGCACCACCACACTTGGTCTCAGTGGCCAGCTCAGCATGCCCTAGGGGCAGGGCTAGCTTGGCATGTGGTGCTAGGGATTGAACCCTGGTCCCTGTTCTTGCCTAAGCAGATACTTAATCTGCTGAGCTATCTAGACGGCCCTCCCAAGAGTGCATTCTTTAGTACTCAGAAGTTTTTTGAACTTGAACACTAACATTTCAGTACTTTGAGTAAGAAATAGCTTCACCCTAAAGTTTACCTCAGTGAAACAAAACTAGATCTGTTATTCAAAGACTTGGCTAGACTGAGAGCTAAAGAAGCTGTGAATCAGCCCAAAGACACGAAACACCAGCCATTTGTCAGAGCCTCCGGTGTGAAGCTGAGTAGCTGTCTCAGTCCGCCGCTCCTCCCAGGGACTATGTTGACATTCCCCAGTAGCTGCCATGCACACCTCTGTCCTTAGTACTTGCTCAAGAGTCAGCACATGAAAGATCTTAACCAGCCACACTTTTCGGTCCACCTGCTCTAGCTCTAACTATCCCAATTCAAAATTATTCCCACCTCATAAGTCCTATCCACTGATTACCCTAAGGAACTTGGCCCACCATGGGAACCTATTTCACTAATCTATCTCATTATTTCCAGAAGATCAAAGATGGATGGTTGGTCAAAAGTCATCAGGCTTCAGACCCAATTTCCCTTCCTGTCCTCATAGAAGATATCATTTGTAGATGATGGCATATCTCCTTTGAAAGTAAAGATACGGCCTCCCTGCCACATGTTTCTGGAGCCTCTGCTGTGTGTTCTAGGTGTTCCAACTGGTCACTAGGCATCAATATCGGAACTGGCAAATGACACGAAAACATAGCTCCTACATTGGCCCCACGGTCTCTAGGCCTTGTATGGACAAACACATCCTGCCTGGTCAGCTTGCCTTGGATTCCTGCTCTTGCTAAGGGACATAGAATCCTTCCTGCGTCCAACAGCTGACAGAAGTGTCATCACTTAACCGCAACATACTGCGTTGTTCAACACTGTTGGTGTTTTCGTGAACGCCAAAAGTCAGTGAATTATTTTGGCCCACTGGGAAAGTCAAGCTCATTGACTTAAAATAAGCCTTCTAAATGTACTTACTGAGATCATTAAACATAAAGTTTCCAGCGATTAACCTCCTCGTGGGCTCAAAATAATGAATGATGGGAGGCCTGCGTTATCCAGAGTGGACTCTTTTCTTCAAGCCATACTTTGTGATCTCTTTACTATACAACATAGAAACATATCACCCTGATTTTTATTATATTTCTTTGAAATACTCCCTGTTATGCCATTTAACATCTTCCAGAGTGCTTGCAGGCCCTGGAATGTCTGTTTTCGGTACGATTGTCTCTTGAATTGCATATATCCTGTGTAATCTTCAAGTGACCCAGTAACTTTTCTTAATGCCAGAAGTAACAATTACAGTGCCAAATTGTCCCTCTTAAAAATTATGGGCCTAATGGTTATTTGCCTGGCCATTCTTTCAGCAAAATGACAACTACTGCTTCACACATTATCCAGTAATGGCTTTAAATTTATGCAGCAGAGAAAATTGATGAGATATTTCCATTTCATGGTGCAGACTACTATAAGAATATTTCTAAAATGATAGGAACGTGAAAGAATGAAAGGTGAAATAAGCGTCATCTGAGAACCCAAATAACATTAGGTTTGAAGGAGCATTAAATAAACACCCAACAGTGGCCAATCAAGACCATAATTGAGAATCAGGTGTCTGAGATGGAAGACGGCCAAACACGCTGCACTGTTTCATGAAACTCATGCAGGCGTAGTTCCTGAGACAACAATTTGGTCAGAAATAAATGTTTTTAAGTTGGTGTGAGGGTTTTGATCAATTCCATTCCGTTTCCCACTTGACATGCCCTGTGTTTTTATGGATGCGTGTGTGTGTGTGTGTGTGTGTGTGTGTGTGTGTGTGTGTGTGTGTGTGTCTGCTGACCCCTGCCCAACTGAGGAGAATTACATTCCTGGTTTGGTGGGTCAGCGTTGTTCACCAACCACCACAAAGCGGCAACCGCCATCTTCTCTTTCATGGCTGACTCAGGTCAACTGTTCTCACAACTGGATGTTTGCCTAAAACTTAAAACACTGTTTTTCTTTTTGACTCAGTGAAGTACTGATGATAGGCGGAGCCAATTGGACATAGTGACAGTTAGGTGATGAAAAGCCTGCAGCCCGATATAAAGCCAAAGCCTGAATCCTTTCAGAGAACAATAACACAGGTTTTACCAAGAAAAGTTTTAAAATATTTTTCTTTGTAATTTTTTCTACATTAACTTTCAACAGATGTCCATTGTCAAAGAGGTCAAAAGCACAAATAAACACAGGACACTGCCAGCAAGTGTTTGTTACTATTACAAAACTTTCAGTATCTAGGCCTGATATTTCCATGTGAAGTATTCCTGCAGAAGCTCTGCTGGCATGAATTCTTGTGAGTTAAGCATTCCGAGCTCCTTGCAAAAGAAAATATTCACAGGAAGGTGTACCATTCAGTTTCAAGGACTCAGCATAGCACCCACCCTAGTTTTTCTTAGCTACTATTGTTTTTTTTTTTTTTTTTTTTTTTTTGAAATGCTGAGCTTTTTAGCCGGGAAATAGAAGTGATTATAGACAATTATACTAATTTCATTGGGAGAAATGTTACTTTAAATTTTGTTGCTTTCCCTGGAGATGTCTTATGAATTGTGGTCCCTAACACATCTGATGAAAGAGGGCTAGTCATTTCCAGTTGTTACATTTTCTATAGCTGTATTTCAGTATATCTGGAGGAGCACAGCTGGGAGGCCAGCCCAGGTGTTCCCCCTGCAATTGCAGGTCTCATGACCCTGGGCTATTGCTGCCCTCACAGGAGGAGGCACATGATAGCTTGGCAACTCCGTGCTGCGTCAGCCTACCTGGATGCCCTTATGGAAACATGCAGATTGCTTCGCAGTTTCCACAGGGCAAGAGCAGCCTGGCGGGGGTGGGGGGGTTTGCACAGGGGACTCCTACGTGGAGGAGCAGCTAGGCCAGTTCCAAATTCATCACTGTTATAAGCGCACCACGAAGAACTTGTCACCACATACACGTCCTGTGTGTTCATACCGGGCACATGGCCTTCGTTCACCCTTTCGATTTCTTTTTTTGGTTTACTCTCCCTTTTGCACGGAAACAGTCAATGTCCACAGTTCTCAGTCCAGTGATTGTCAACTATAAAGGGAAGCGACAATTTTCATTAGGTGGACATATTTATTTTCAACAGGAGCATCGAGAATTAAGATCAAAGTGTTCAGGGACTAAAATCAGCTTTGACTCTGAGAAACAGACGGGCTTGAAGGAAATCTCACAGCCGCGTGTCTAGGCTGACAGCTGTACGCATGTTTTTCTGCGGTGTGCACACGCGTGCACCCACTTGCCTGTGGGCTTAAGACCACAGGGTCAATTTTAAAATGCACATTTCCCAGCTCCACACGAATTCCTCTTATTTGCACTGATTGCCCCAGCTACCTAAGTAACAACCCAGCTCCTGTCGGTCTGGGCTGATTATCCCTAGGTGTCAGCATGGCAAAAGGAGCAAAATGCCTGTTACTGAAGTCACATTTTACTTTCTTAGATCACACATTCTTTGGCAGTGATTTTCTAATTCATGTTTAAAAATCTTTTCTGCACAGCTGAAAATCTGAACATGCAGTTTAGGTTCTTTCGGTTTTGTTTAGGTTTCGTATTCATGTCAGAATACCACTGTATAAAAGTTCGTAAATAGCAAAGAGTTGGCTGTTTCCCTTTCATTACTTCTTGTCCAGGGAAATTGTTTAAAATAGGACATGATGGGGCCGGTGAGATAGCGAGAATTCTAAAGCACCTAAGTAGGCAAGCGTAGGCAGGGGGCAGGGCACCGTGGTTCCTTCCCAGGCACTGTATGCTGTGCCAGCCCTGCGCTCAGGGTGGGCTTAGCCTGCCAAGAAAATAAATTTTTAAAAAAATGACAGGGCACCTATATCGCATTTCTAGTCTAGTATAATTTTAAATTGAGGTTTCTAACACATCTTTTTTAAAAATTCAAAACTAAAGCAGTGATCATTTTTTTTTTTCAATTATTTTCCATTCCATCCAACAAGACATGGGAGGAACCTGAGGGTTCAAACTTTATCACAATGTGAGTTTAAGTTTAGGTTGAGGTACAGAGACTTGCCACACCAGGGTCACTTTTCTTAAATTAATAGTTTTAACCTCTAAATTGTTCTCCCTCCATTAAAATACAGAAAAGGCCAGGCCTGGATTCCTGTCTTACCATACAGCACTTGACAAGATAACACCACGCACAGGACAGAAGAAGTTAGTATTTGTTTACTGTTAACTCATCAATAGTGGAAGAATAAATTCTAAGATTGAAGAAAATTAATCTTGAGTTCGTATTTCTTTTAGGGCAATCTTTTAGCTTGTGGAGAGCTCTGTAGGCCAGGTACCCTTTTTTACAGATGACAGAAGACATTCCATTACAAGTAAATAAAAACAAGCTCAATGAATTTGTTTTCCATCTGTTCCTGATCACGACTGGTTTGGGCATCCTGTGACTGTTGTAGAAGAAAGCAACCCTTCCTCTCCAGAGGTGCCCTCCTTCCTGTTTTCACCACTCATACAGTTCTGAAGCAGACAGCCAACAGCCTACAGACATTCCTTTAGAGAGCTACTTATCCCAATTGTCTCCTTAAAACCATGGCAGGATGCCATAGCCGTGGCAGATTTTCCAAGGAAAAAAAATATGATCAAGCAAAAAAATATGGAAAGAATAGTTATGTTTATCATTGTCATTTTTTAGGACTTAAGATTCATGATGTCAAATTCTACAGGATAAAAAAGAATGTGGAACCATGATATGATTCTGTAGGAAGGCAAACACTACACGTGAGGATGGTCTTCCTGTGGAGTGTTGGACAAACTGCTTCTGTCTTTATTGAGCGGGGTCTGTTTCATGAATCCCTGATTTCTAAGAAAATGATTTTAAACAAAGTGTGCGGAATGTGTACACCAATTTCTGACTTGGTTTTGCTGTGAAAGAATGGTCTCTCCGAAAGAATAAAATCCTAGTGGTTATAAATGGGTCAAAAAGAATTAGATTTTTTTATTTATACTTCAGAAATGTGAGCAGGTGAAGGAAACGGTTTTATATACATTTTTACATCCAGCAGTAGTGACACACTGTTCATACATTAATTCTATAGTAAAATGTACATCCTTCTTTTTTTTTTTTCCGCTAAGACTTACCAAGTGTTTGTGGACAGAAAGATCCCTTTCATTGCAACCTCAACTACTGAAACAGCAAGACCAGCCGTGTTCTATTCAATAGCTTAAGGGCGATAAAGCTATTGCCCAAATGTGTGTTCATATCGGCGTGTGTAGGAGGAAGCCTCACAAATTCTCAAGAAATGTAAATGCCCAATTTGAAAACTTCACAACACGGTCTATTGGATTTTTGCGACTGGATCTGCCCAGAGACATTAAAGTCCAGGATGGTTTATTTTAAGTGTACTTCTGTGGCTCTGTCCCTAGCCGACTGCTTCGATTCCCTAATCACAGAGAAATGCATTCTTATGAAGTTAAGCAGCCATAGACCCAGAATGCTGATGGCATTTCCTCCATATCTGAGTTATTTAAAGAAAACCCAGCTAGTGGTAATTCTACCAAATACTTGTAGCATTCACATAAAATTTTAATTGATTTTCAAATAGTACAACTGCACCATGAATCCAAACACATAGAATATAAGCCTTAAGCCCACTAGGTTTAAGCAATTGTGTCATCGTAGACTAAAACTAGGTAAAATAAAATCTGATAACTCCCTGGTGTTAGAGGTAGACAGTTTCCTTTCAAATCCTAGGTTTGGTCCTTTATTTTATTCAGCAGTGAAAGCCATGAATACAGAACAAATAACAGCTGTTACAATTCCCAACCGTGACTTCTAACGTCAGAGAATTCAAAGTATGAACATAGTACACAGTAATGAAAAGTATCAAAAATTAGTTTACCTCAAAAAAGATAAATAAAACAGGTATATTCCACCAATACATAAACAGATGTTTGTGCTACAGTTAAAATTGGCTGTATACAAAAGGTCATAGTCCCCATAGTCAGCTTATGAGAGAATACATGAGCCATTTAAATTGCCAGACATTATGCTTTATAAGGTATGCACAGAAGGTCAAGCAATAAATACATACATTAGTTCAAAGCCTTACAACAGCTACGCAAAGCAGATGCAGAAAAGCAGGTTTGCTACTCCTAGCGAGCAATGATAGAAGAGTAAAAATTCATGAAATGCATTAAAGCAACATTTTTCTTAGAAAAAGTCTGGTCATTTATGGGTCCACCAACATTTTTACATAATATGCACAATTATCAAAATACAGACCAAGCATTTCAGAAAACTCCAAAAAACCTAAAATCTATTTTCAAAGCAATTGCAGTTTTGGAGGTTTTTCTGGTATAATGTGCAAGCAGCTATTTTTTTCTTTTAAAATTGTATTCATATAAAACCCATGCAAAACTCTACAGGTATATGCATTCTGTGGCTGACACTTCCTTTCAAAAGTTTTGTAACTGAGGTATGCATACTGTAGCACTGTAGTCTTAGGCCGCCCTCCCGATGGTACGCCTCTCACAGTTACTTCTAGTCCATCAAAGCCTTTGAAAATGCACCTGAAAGACCCATTCTCCCTTCCAGAGAATCCTTACAGGAGGATCCTCCATTACCGGAAACCATCCTTCACGATACCAAGCTTCCTTTGATGCCATAGCGTAAACTTCCAGTTCGTTGATAATGACCCAAAGACAAACATCATGAAAAGTAGCAGTTATGGTGACGTTCTCACGTTTCATGCAATCTGCCATAATTGTTCTAATTGTTTTTCTTTTTTTTTTTTTTTTT